>CCAG010019324.1:0-45002 GCA_001077435.1 Glossina morsitans morsitans | reverse complement strand
GTAGTACCTCCCAACCCTCTGCCAGCCGTCGTTAGATCTTAACGAGCATTCGGCGTATTGCAAATGAAAAGCTATTCTCTATTAATTTTGTTTTTAATGGTAATTAGTTTGCTGTACCAGAAACTCATTGTAAGCATAGGGAAAAACCGTTGTAGTATTTCTTCTCTAGCATTGGCTTCTCTTAGCTTCGCTCTGTTCATTCCTTATCGCAAAGTAATTATGTTTCACGTCATCAATTAAAAAATGCCAGCAGCTTCAGCGTATTTTTCAGATGCAATTGTTTAAACCGAATTTTGTAGCGCTTACAATCTCTTACCTTTTTAAGTGATTTCTTGAAATAATTCCCCTAAGCAAGTGCTCCACAGACATATTAGAAATCAAATGTATTTACGCTATCTACAAGATGTGTTAAGATGTCGCTCGTTAATCTAAAGTACGAGGTACATTTTTGAAGCAACAATTATAACAACCAAGTGATGGCTATCGACACATTCCATCAAATTTGAATGTAAGACGTTCCCATCTTTGCTGAGATTCACTCGTGGCTTATCCAATACCTTTCTAGTCTAAATTCTAAAAATCTGAAAATGTATTGGACACACATATACAATCACTAACTCTGTCATAATCTGAGAAATGTAGAAAACGTCGTTGCAAGGGCAAAATATCCTTCAGTGCTGTGCATGGTACGTTACTTTTCTTTTCCTTTCTTATACTCACCATCGAAGGTTCAAATCATGGTAATGCATAGAAGGACGCTTTAGAAGTTCTACAAATTAATAGACATTTTTGATCCACATCAAATTGTGATTCTATATAGGTGTGTCCGTCCGTTCGTTCGTCTATACGGCTATGATTTACAAAGTTACCGGCTATAGAGACATGGTACTTACTGATCGGGCAAGCGAAAATAGGACCTGAGTCCCATTAAACGGCAAGTATAGACGACGGTTACCACGATTTTATTGAAATTTCGCTTTTTTCTCCTTTTTCCGGCTTTATTAAGATGGGTATAAGAAATTCGGCCATTATCGAATAAAATTTTCTGACTTTTTTTTTAATAATAAGCTGGGGGCACTTATCATACTCATTATGCAACGCCTTTACGAAACGGGCACATTTTTTGAAGTCGTTTGCATTTATTGGACCAAAAATAATGACTATGACGATAACGATGAGCAAGTTTATAATAAACTTATTTTCTTTAAAAGCCTTAATAGCCATTTTTACAATGTCTGACTGCAATCCGACAACGATGTATTTATCGAAAAGTCAAGAGAAGTGTTTGCCGGAGCGTTCATCATTGAAGCGTGTGCAAAAGCATAGGTTGCTAAATGCCAAATAAATTGCAACATAAAAGTTTTAAATTTTTTAATTTTATTTTTATTTACTTTCACAGTATACACCAGATAAAAGAAATTAATTAATTATGAATATCACTATAAATAATTTGTTGTTTGCTTTTATTAAGTTTCTGCATAATATTTGGATGCAAATAATTAAAATATGTATAGAATTTTTTATTACTCTTCTGTAATTTCTTGCATAACGCATAAATATCTACGACTTGCCTTAAAAAAAAAATAATAAACTAAATTATAAAAAAGCAAATAAACATTTATGTAATTTTTCAATGGAAAAAGTGAACAAAGACACTGCTATTCAATTCCAATGCCTTTTGTAAAGAACTTTTCATAAGAGCTGTTCATAGAGTCTCTTTTCATTTAGCAAAGCGTTTGAGGATTTACGTAATTACGCAACTGCCATGCTTCAGAAATGATACACAGAATGAGCTGTGGTCGGTTTGTTTGATACGACCAATCAATTAGGGGATGTCCCCAGTTCGCGTAACGCGGTGTCGGTCAGAAAAAGTGAGGAAAGAGAAAGAAGAAGGAAGGTGATGATCGCAGTCTAGTGGATGCGTACACAACTGATAAGAGTTGTGTCTTCACCGACTGAGTCACTCACTATAGTGACTAAGATAAGCTCTGCTTTATCGAGATTTCAGGGTGATTTAGCGTAAAAAATGAAGGGGTCGGCAAAGAACTTTCAAAAGCTTTCGATATTGATCGTGGAGAAGAGATTTTTGTATATTTTTGTCAATTCATCAAAGTAAACACAAGTTAATTGTAGTGCGTTTGATTTAAAATTTTCTTTACATAATAATCACACACATCCATACACTCAGTTAGCAGGTGATGATGCTATCGACGGATAATGATGTATGTGTTTACTTAAGGGGTCAGCGCTTTAGAAAATTTCAAATAAAGACACTACAACTAGAACAAAATAGAACTTCAAAATTCCTTGAAACTGAAAAACAAAAAAACTGAATGTTTGAATAAACGGTTTACGGATTGAAAGAGTAATGAAACCTTGATTACGTTTCGTGAACGGGATCGCAGTGGTAAGGAGTGAGGAAGTAACGTTGAAGAAAAATTACGCATTTTGAGAAGTAATTTTCTACTTTTGCACTTGTTTGTGTGTGTGTGTGTGTGTGTGTGTGTGTGTTTGTGGAGATTCTCCAAAATATTTAATTATTTTCAATTTTCTTTGTTAAGAAGAAAAAAAAATAATAATACTACAAATAAGAAAACACAACAACACAAAAATCTTAAACTTAAGTGGAGGTATTCTTTACTAACAATCATAAAATTTAAAGTGTTTTTTTAATATTTAATATTTAAGATTCCTTCGGTGTCAATATAATAAGTGGTTTGTCTCCCAGTGTAAATGTCAACTTTTCATAGTGTTTATGGAATAATTTCTATTTCTGTTTATCGAACTGTCTAAACAGAGTTGCCCGTTATGTATATAACGTATGTATTGTTTATATATTATATTGTTTTTCTATTTACTTTTATGCTGTTTTTCGCTTCGAATTTTTGAGAACATCTATAATAGTTAGTGTTTGCATGTATGTATATACATATGTATATTTATTTATATATACATATATGTGTTGATGTATATATGTATACGTTTATTATTATTATTATTATATATTTTATTTGCTAAAATTGCAGACATGTATATATTTAAATTAATTTGTTTATACGATTGAGAAGACAATAATTATTTATAAATAAATATTAGTTTTTTTATGATATGTTTTGTTTGCTTGTTTGTTTGTTTGTTTGTTTGTAAGTTCTTTTACGTTTTGCTGTTTGTTCTCTTTTGCTTTTTTATATGTTAATTTAAACTTTTTATACTTTTCCTTACTTCTTAAGCAATAAAGTTTTTCTTAGGTACGTATAACTCTTTTTTTGCTAAATAGGTTCGTATTCTTTCTTTTTCTTTTTCTTTTTCTTTTTTTTTTTGTAATTTATTTAATGCTTTTTGTTTTTCGCGTTGGGTTTTGTTTTCTCTTTCGTACTTTGGATTTTGCTTTTTTTATTTTTTTTAAAGTGTATATTTTTCTAATTTCCAGGCGTTTTTCAAGATTTTTCTCTTAACTTAATTCTCTGATATGTTTCGTTTTGATATGTTTTCACCTTTTCTTTCATTTCAAGTCTATAACTGTTGTTAGAATTATGGTATAAGTATCGAATTTTGCAGTTAAGCGATGCATCTGTATATAGATGTAAATAAAAAAATTATAAATAAAACATGAAAACAAATTAAAAAGAAAAAAGCAAATAAGTTCTCCTGATAAACTCAACCTTTATGCAAGCAACACTTGTTACACTTGAGTGGAGTAAAGTGGAATCGAAACTACTCCTGATTAATTTCCAATTTCCATAGATTACAAACAAACGAACACAAGCAAATAGGCTTGGAATCCCGTACCGACCAAGGCTACCTCATAGCTTATATTACGTATTCAAGAGGGAAACGGAGAAACTAGAATCATTTTGCTTTCGCAAAAAACCCGCGCGCCAATCTTTTATTGCCACCGGCGGTGGTTCTCTCTATTAACTGCCACTCTCTCTCTCTCTCTCTCTCTCTCTCTCTCTCTCTCTCTCTCTTTGAATCTATCTATCTATTTCTCTCGCCCTCTTAATCTCCTAACATTCTGCAAGATTTGCATGGATATGTCTTCAAAATAATAATCAAAATATTTAATTCTTAACATTTAAATTAAAACTTAAACAAATTGAAAGTAAATAAATTTCTTTAAACAAACCGAAAATGAAATGCTTTGTGGTTTGGAAAATTTTTAAGCTTAATTTAGCAGCGAGTAATGAATCTTTGCTAGCTGGAGTGATCAATCAGACCAACCATACTCATTACTCACTACCAGCCAGGGTCAGCTTCACTTTCGATATTTCCAGACGCAGATTGACTGCAAAATTCAATAACACATCGAGCTAAAGTAAATTATTTTTATATAATTTAATGTTTTTTTTTTTTGTTTTTCCTCAGCAAAATATTGTGATATTTACTACGAATAGTTATCCACATATATAATCACTTATTTAACATTTGTTTCAACTGTTTCTCACAATTTTTTTTTTTTTTATTTTAAATAACAAATACTTGCCAGAACTTACTTAAGCTATAGACGAAGAGCTTTTACTACTAATAAATAATGATTAAATACATTTTGCGATATGTAAGAGTTTTTTTTGTCTTTAGTTTATTTTAAGTTTTTTTTAACAATTTTTTTTTTTTTTTTTCTTTTTGTCATCAATTGCTTTGAAACAATTATCATAGATACGGCATGCTAAACTTTCCTCCTTTCTTCTGTTGGGATTGTGTGTAAAGATTTTCTTAATTTTTTACCAAAAAATAATAATAACTTCAAGTCTCTAAAATTATCGTATTTTTTTTTTGTTTTTTGCTTATCATCATAATAATAAATATTTATAAATATTTAATTTGAAATTTTTTTTTTTTTTTTTTTTGTATAATTAATAGCTGCGGGGCTTTTTCTTTTGCTTTTGCGTTTGTTTTAATTGTTAACACTTTTTCAAAAAATTATATCTATTTTCGATTGGATATAGTGACACAGATACATTTATTATAAGTTTTTTTAATTTATATTTTTAGTTTTTCTTTGTCTTGCGAATAGGAATATATTAAAAGAATGAAAACCATTTGGAGAAATTGTGAAACACTTAGAGTTGGGGGAAAAATGGAATTTTCTAAACTCGTTTACGATCTAATGTAACACGTATGTGATACACAACTGCGTTAAGTCGATTAATTCGTTTGTTTTTTTCATATATTTTAGACATTTTTTTTTATTTCTGGGTTAAAGTTTATTTTTCAATTACTTTTTTTTTTTTTTTTTACCAAGTTTATGTTGTTCTTTCTTTTTTTTTTGTGTATAAGTTGAACCAGTTTTGCTTAAGTTTTCATTGTTCTTGATGATCCTGCCTCTGAATTTTATTAAAACTACGTTAAAGAATAATTTATTTTTTCCAATGTTTATCGTTAGTACACATATGAAAGTCGAAAAAATTCAGGCAAAGGCAGATAATTCTCAACTATAAAATGAAACAAAGTAGAAGAAGAAATGGAAATAAAAAAATGTAGTTTGCTACACACTTAACTTTTATTAAATATGAAAATAACATTTACGGTACAAACATAAAATAAAATAATTTAAATTGCGCGAATGAGACAAAGTAGTAAAAAAAAAAAGAAAAGAAAATTAAAATAAAAGAATTATAAAACGCAGATAAGCATATATATAAATATAAAATAAATGTAGTGTAAAATGAAGAAGAAATAAAAATAAAGAAATGAATAAATGTAGTTTTCTACACTCCTGACTTTTATTAAATCTGAAAATAACATTTACGGTTCCAACGTAAAATAAATAAAATAAATTAAATTGCGCGTGTATTTTTTATTTTCTATTTTCTATTTTCTCTTCTTCTTTTTTTGGGAGTCTTCGCGCAAACAAGTATTTAAAGTTTAAGCTTCATTTTCTCAATGGTTTGCTTTTTCAATAATTGTAATTGTCGTACGGTGTGCCTAAGTAGGAATAAAAACTGGGATTGATGGGCTGAGCGTGGGCATAATAAAATCCAGAAGCCGGATCTGGCGCTACTCAATCCAAGAAGCCAGTATTGACTAATTTCTCCAAGAAGAACTTCACGTCACCCAGTTCGGAGTCCTTGATACCCAAAGACTTCAGCATGCCCAAATCACCGTTCTCCACAGCCATGAACACCGAACGTAAATGCTCCAAATCGGATCTGGAAATGAATTTGCACACAATGCAAAAATTGAATCCATTTTACAAATTGTTTTCTCACACCAACTGCTTGTTGTTGTTGTGGGTGCTTGCTAATGTGTTTGAATAAAAGAAAAACTCTTTTTGAAGACAATTTTATTGTTCTTTTACTTTCTATTTGTTGTTCAACTTTCAGCTCAGATTTGAATTTTAATTTTTCTTTGTTTTCTCCATATTCTGTTTTTATTGAAAACACATTAAGTTTTTTAGTTTAAAAGATTAAAATAAAAACTATTTATATTAATTCGCAATTAAGTTTGCACTATATGTTTAAAAAACAAGTAAGGACATTATAGTCGGGAGAGGTCGACCTTTGCATACCTTACAGCGCTTCGCCGAGCACAATTATTTACTTGTTTTGAAAGTCAAGAATGCACCAAAAATTATCCATTATTTTCATACGAAGGCATACCTTTCATGAAAGCCCCTATATTAGAGCCCGTGGCATGATCCAAACAACAACTAACAAACTTTACTTACTTCCTAACAAATTTTACTTACTTCCTAAAAATTTCATTACTTTTCAGTTTCCGTAATAAAAAAATAGTGATTAGAATTTCTTTACATACAAGGACTTGCTTTCCATGGTAGAATCTACATAAGTGTGTGTGGGGGGGGAGCGTGTGTCTAAAATATAGACGTATCTTATGCTTCCTAGAGTGGACCAACTTCCATCATATAACATATTGAAAATTAAACCTGTTTCTGAAGGGCTTTTTTTTCATGAGACATCTTATATGGAGCGGGGTCCAAGAAATAGACCCATGTAGCTCACACTTTGCTCTTTTCGTCATATGAGGGTTTACACTTTTTTAGAATCCTTATACGTACTGGTATTAAAAAAATAGATCTACGAAACATTGACCTTTTTGCCAAATAAAGCTTCAGTTTTCGTAGGAACACTTATGTGAGAGAGTGTTCAGAAAATTTGTCCTTCTGTCAAAGAACGCCAGTGTGAGAAGCTTCATAGAAATCTCGAAAATTGCGACCTGTAGGATAAGCACAACAATACATGAGCAGCATCACACGGACAGATGGTCGGACAGAAGGGCAAATAGACAGGCAGACAGGCGAACATACAAACTTAGATATGATAATAGGCAGATGCATTCTAAGTCCATCCAGGTGTTACATACGCACAAATCATAGACCACTTGCGGTACAGGGTATAATGAAAATACGGTATAAAAATGTTACATTACCGATGATTTTGAAAAAAGAGGTAGTTATCAGCATTTTGCAGAGTATTCCGGATACCTTTCAAAGTTCCCTACGGTTCTGATCAAGAGCACACAGGTAAACAAATCACTAGATGGCGGACTTTTGAGAAATATGTCTTGATATAATTCGCTTTAGTTCTCGAAGTAATCTCTTGGATTAGTTGAACTGTTGCACATATGTTTTGATGTGCACATCGCAAATGTGTTCAAGTGGTCATGTACCTTTCTAAATTTTGACATCAATATTACAATTTAATGAAAGCTTCATAACTCCTGCGATAACTGAGAGAACAGACAGACATAGGTATTTTACTTGAGTATCTGTATGCGATCTGTATCTCTTTTACAAATGGAAAGAGAACACTTGTATACTGCCGTTCTTCGATAGCGGAGAACACCGTCCGGTGCATACGGGCTATTTACACCTTTGCTGTACAAGTAAAGCAATCAAGTTTAACGAACAATGAGTTATGAGCGAATAAAATGAATAAACGCCCTATGAAGCGGATTAGAATTAAGAGCGGACAATGGGTAATTGAGCGGGCAAGTGGTAAATGTAGCTTATACAAAACTTATTACATTACTACAATTATAATTAATAGAAGTAGTTAATTATAATTCATTTAAATTATTTGTTCTTTAATTATCATCACCATAATTGTTTTTAAATTATTAAATTAAGTAATTAATTTTTGTTATGAGAGCAATAAATATTAAAGTGAACAGTGCTGGGACGGAATTCAATAAAACAGAACTAAACGGAGCATCGAAAATTGGACTATCTGTCCGAGTATTTCGAATTTAGAAAAGTTGGTGAGAACCCCTTCTATCAGACAGACCAACATGAGAGACTTTGTCGCATTGCATTAAACTCTACATCTCAACATTCACTTGCGAACGTCACACTTAAAATTATGCTATTGTTTGAAAACCCTTTTTTATATCTTCTGTTTTTCATGTTCTCCTCTCTACTCTGCAATAATTTTTAAGGCAACTTTTGTACATTTTATGTAAACATATCTTATGTCTGGTGCTTACCTCATTAAATGCAACGCAGCACCGAAATCTTCAATTGTTTGCGATTCACTTAAAGCTATGGCCACTTTTTCCACACCACCCAACGGTGACAATGCGTCGCGTGCCTTACTACCAAATAACTTCTCCAAGTAATTGGGGCCGTGGGAGGCCAAAAGGCTTTGCAGAAAAGACGCGGTCTCTTCGACGGGCGGACGTTTGGCTGCGAAAGAATGAAAGCGAACAAATAAATAAGCAAGTTTTATAAGCAAAAACAAAAAAAAAAAAAAATTTAATAGTTTAATATGTTAAATAACTTTAATATCTTTTCGCAGAGCTTCCATCATCTTCGAATTAGATCCTTAAGCTCTTAAGCTCGCTACACCTACCTAAGCATGTACTATTCAGCTTAAATCGACTTTAATATAAATATTTAACGACTTTATTATCCACTCAGTTAGTGGGTGATAGTTGTATATGTATTTACGTTAGTATCTCTCTCTTTAATGTGTTTACATAAACGAGCACACACATACGTTGTAGAGCTTTCTTTAAAGTGCAATTTGCATAAGCAAACATTTTAGATGACTACATACATATGCTCGAGCATGATAATATATTCCATTTTACATGATTACATATCTACCTGGTTAACCTTACCTGGTGGTAATAACAATGTCTTAACAGATATATGCGCAGCGTAGTATCTACATCTTCATAAGTATAAATTATAGGCAACATTGTTAGGATATGAGAATAAGAGAAAAGAAGCTCTTGTCATTTCTACATAGAGAAGAGGGACATAAAATAATTTAAATAAAAACTGACATGCATTCTTAAAAAATGAAATTATCGTACGGAATTTTGATAAGTTTACCCGAAACAGGCAAGAAAACAGATGCAGGAGGAATAAAGGACACAGCAAAGACAGAAAGGGAATTAGATTATCATTGCCTTGAGAATCTTACTAAGCGTTGCTAACGCTTAATGATGTTTTACTCTAGAAAATCTGGTTAGATGAGAAGCAAGTCACACATTCACTTCACACATATAATACACAGTACATATTTATCTGATTTATGTTACATCAAAATTTAAAAAAATAAAAAGTTTCAAACAATACGGTTTCGACACAGCACGGTACAACTCGACCGTATTAAGCGGTGGACTCCTGCAAACGAAAAAATGCCAAATACTTTGCAAATTACATTGTATTTTTAATTTTACGCAGAGAACATAAGTCCGTCGGGTACTTTACTTTATAATTGTCCTTCTTCAAACCGCTATCCATCTTTTATGATTAAAAACATAACTCTGGTCCGGCTTTCTTCGCATTATGCGTGAACTATCAACACATTCGCAGTGTGCTCCAAACCAAACTAAACTAAAGAACAAATGAATATTTTCAACGCTGTATTCGTTGTGTCTTTAGATACTGGAATAGACAACAAGGCCTATAAAGGCTTACTGACTGTGGGTGATCTGAGCCACAAAGATGCTGAGAAGCCTTACATTGGGTTAGATCATAAATGTGTTAAGCAGTTTAGGAAAAACTTAGCAAATATACACATCCGAGTGCATATACTTGAATATATAATATCATGCAGTAGCGTCCAAGTGTTGCTTCCAAACACAAATGAAAATTAGTAATAAAATTAAGTCCTTAGACCTTTTAGGATTTTTTACGGAAAAACAAAAGGATTATCATCCCACATTCATGAAGTTTTAAGAAATTTCTTCGTTTTGACGAGACACTACGTCCTTTCTGGAGAGCAAGGAATTGGGGAAAATGAATATAGAAAAAAATTGGTAGGCCCAACTCCTCATCGGAGCAGAATTCACTAAACGGAATCTATGTCACCCCAAATTACCGCAACTCTAAAAGACACGCTAGAAACATCCATTTGAATAACATCTGCTGCAAGACTTCGACTTTCGGTGGGACTAAGAGGGTGAGCTGCTGCCAAAAAGCCAAAATTATCAATTCGACATAAGGAAAATGAATTGTAACGGACAAAGGCGCCTAAGAATTGAGAGAATTGGCAAGAGACGAATGGAGAAGTGCTCTTTGGAGTGACGACGTATTACACTTAAGTAAGTAAGTTCGGTGACGAGTAAACAAAGAAAAAATCAAACATTAAATAAAGCATTAATTCTCTAAATGATTTTTGATATGATATTTGTTGATTATTTCTCATTTCTCTTCACATTTAAAGAAGAAATTTTCATTTTTTCCTCCACTCACAGAGCACCGAGCTGGTCGCACACTAAAAGACACACATGTCTGAATGTTAAACAACAAATCCCATCGGTCGTAGGACACTCTAGCAGATTGTTACACAATCTTCTTGCTACAGTAAATAAAAAATCCGGTCACACAGAAAATAAATATCAAAATAACAGCAAAACAATATGTTAAACAATCATAGTACGTGTGTGTATGCGTTGTGTATGCGTATAAACAAAGCTTTCCATTACAACTGTTGCACACAGCTTGAACTTGTCAAAGCGTATACGAATGCAATCTCAGAACCAACTAAGCCAATGCAATCAAATAAATTGCAAGCAACATATGGTTGCAGATGTTTACTTATTGCCGTCGCGTTGATTGTGTTCCATATGTGTGTGGATGTTTATTTTTCTTGTTTTCTTGCTTTCCTCTTATTGCATATTTACAGGAAAAGACTAAAGCAGAACAGTGAAGCTAGACAGCTATAGAAAATATTGCGCTCTATTGATTAGTATTCTTGCGATGGTTGACTTCTCTCTTTATGTTTGCTCTTCTTGAATTATATTTACTTTTGTTCAGCTTGCATCAGAAATATGTTTTATACAATAATATATTTACATACATTTATAAGGGCTTTCCATAGCGCACCTACAACAACGCATGCGATGCCTTCGTTTAAAGTAAACACGATTTCATTCACTATATCGTAAGGACAGCATGTATTTATAGGCTGATTAAGGTAAAACCCTCATAAAATCGATTAAAGCAAAAAAAGTGAAAAAGCTCTAGTGGCCTTGAAAGGTGTTATTCATATCCATCACCTAAGGATGAGATGAACATCCATTTTGTGAACACGTTTGCAACCTTCAGAAGGCATCGTCGGAAACCCCACAAATTATATACATCCTTGATCAGCATCAAATTCTGAATCGATTTAAACATGTCCCTCTGTCCGTCTACCCGTGCGTATAATGATTGTGGTAAGCATTCCTCTGGCCACAACAATGAGGCTATCGGAAACATAGAAAGTTGTCCCATGCAAGTTAATATTGAAAAGAGGACAAATTGGACGAAGGGCACCACTATAGTACCATGTAAACTAAGAACACCTCTGTTTTTCAAATGGAGTGAAAAATTGGTCATCACTCATAGATTGTAGCGAGTAAATGTACAAAAATTTGAAAGTAGGTTCGATGGGCGATGCTGTAGTATCTGTACAAAAATTGGAGATATTCATCATGCCTACCCAATATCGGAATCGTGTATCAAAATTTAATTTTGTTATAACGCTCAGGAGCAAAAACCAATAAAGTATATAAACTGTTGAACAGTTTCAAATTCGGAATGCCCCTAACTATTGGCGTCTGTTGGTCTGTCCACATTTCCGTCTCCTAGTCCATCCATATGTCCGTGTGCCCAACTGTGTAGTTAGGTATATGCACTCCCGTTCGCAAAATAGAAGATATCGCATACAAAATAATTTGGAATTGCCCAAACCGGTCAAAGAATACGTTTACAACCCGAACACGTGTATACAACCAGAACTGAGAACAACTTTGCCTTCCATATCTTTTGCCCGTTTGCTCACAAACTAAGGCAGATACGCGATACAAATTTCCACAAAGTTATTCTACAAAAATAGAGAAAGTAAGCCACGCCCACCCAATATTATAGATAGTGCAAAATGTATGAATTTACTTTTTTAACTCTTTGTTAGGATAACGGTGATGGACATAAGAAATTTGGTCGCAAACGAATATGGTTTTCTTACTTGTTCTGTATGAAAAATACGAAGGAATTTCGACAAGTTTCCTACACTACCATGCCTTGTTCACCCTCGTTGTGTTCACTGTTAGGTGGATCGTTTTGCGTACAGCAATTGTAGTGCAATGATTTCCAAAGCCACAATGTTAGAAATTAATTGGGGCATAACCATTAATGTATCGATTGACATCCACTCGTTCATATATCAATAATTTAAGCAGAAAGAACTCAAATTATTGCAGCAAGACTAGGTGGCTGTTTGAAATGTGAGTGTGTGTCAAACTACGTGCTGAGGATAGCTCCAGCTCGTACATTTTCGTGAGCCGGATGTGTGCGCAGAAATTCATATTTCAGAGATTCTCTTGCAGTCGACATAATTATAATGCGAACCAATAAATTAGTGGCCATGTGTCTGCAAATTGAAATTAAATGTGAAACATATAACACGTGAGCAGGTAATCTCTTCATGAAGTGGAGAATGAATGCTTTATGTAAGTAATAATTATTTCGTTTTATAGTCCTTGTGATTTGCTGGTTTAATTAATTTCTACTTTTCGAAGACAATTTATGCGCGGTTTTTAAATGAATTAATCCGGCTTTGTATGTGTGTTTGTTAAATTTATTGATTTTTAATTGTTTTCGTGAGAACATCTCTGAATACTTACCCGCTGTGCATAGCCTCATATCCTCATCATAACCATCTGAACAGTCGGGAGCACCATCACATAGATATTGTATTGATATACAATTACCATCTCCAGGGCATTTGAATGGCTCGTAAGGATGGCAAGCCTCTGGGTTAAGCGTGGAGGAGATTAAAAGAAGAAAAAATGTTAGTTTTTTTTATTTTTTTTTCAAAAGCAAGGAATAATTTCCCGTAAAATCTTTATCTTTAATAAAACGTAAAAGCAATTGAATCATTTATTGAAATAAAGGAAAAACTTTGGTTGAATTTTCTTTTAACATCAATTCATTTGCTTTTTGCCTTCACAAACAATTCCCTAAACGTTTAGTGCTTCTATTACATCAAATAAAACTCAAAATCTATTGAGTAAATGAATGCAGCACTCATTCCTTCAACTTCGTAGTGCTAAGTACTTCTTCAGAAACGATAATAGAGCAAAAAAAAAAAAAAAAACAAATTGGAAACACTTCTAATAACTATTCGTTAAAGAAATTTAATGGCAGAGCAGGTCAGAAGAGATGAAAGTCAAGGATACGATGATTACGGTTTACTTACTTGGCTTGAGTCTTTCATGTTTTTTAAGGGGGAAAAGAGCGAGTAGGAAAGGCTACTTTTTGACTTGAAGAGAAACCTTTTTTCGATATCACTAATATTGGGTGTGCAAAGAAGTGTTGCGGTTTTCTTGGTCAACTTTGAAGTTTCATTGGAAGAAATTGGTACAATGCACTTTATTCAAAGTATTCCCTCCCCTTTACGTAATTTGCGTTAATGCGAAGAAGTAATGTCTGCTGACAATAACGGAGAGGGTGGTATATCCCGGGTAGAAACTGCAACATTTCCTAGACGGGTTTTGCTATAATGAGACAAATTTCTTCATACTAAAAGCTCACGATATTATGACTTTTAGCACGTTGCGTCAACTATTGGACTTAGTGTTCCTTAGAGATGGTGTCGTTTCGTTGGAACAAACTTCAATACGCCGCGCGCAGTTGACCACCTCAAGTAGGGCTATCAAGGATATTTAGCCTTACCATCGACGTTATGGGTTCACATTGTCCCTATCAGTCTTATTTAAGCTTTGGATGTTGGAGTGTATCGAGTGTTCATCACTCGTAAGGGTCAGCGATCCTATGAATTCATTAGTAAGTAAGTTTCTGAAAATTTTATTTTTTGCCACAAATCTACATCTAGTCCAAGTTGTTATACACTAGGTAGAGTGCATCCACCGATCCATGATGTCCTCGCACATCGTAGCAATGTTGCAACCGGATTTTATCTGCCTACATTACCGAACCTTGTTCTGGTTTCCGCAGTGACATGAAAATTAAAATTGGCCCGTTGATGAAAACAGTGTTGCCCACACTGTAGTGTGAATAATTTTACGATAACGCGTAGATTAAAAATAGTCCTTCGAACTGAAGAAGTCACAGTTTTATTCTGTACCCTAAGGTACTAATTAGACACACTTTCGCTGAACCGGACCAAACTAATTTGCACTCGCAATAATGGTTAAGCAAACTCTATTTTTAAACCCAAAGATTGTATTGTGTATTAAACTGTTCTTCTTGATTTTCACAATTTCACTTCTGACGGACAAATAAACTTAGGGGCATACACATATTAAAAAAGCTGACGATGCATAGATGCGAGAATAGGATAATTTACTAATGCGCTTTTATTAGCGTAAGGATAAAGCGAATATGTGTTTTAATGGGACATATAAAAGTCGTGGAACAAGTTGCTATAGTTTACATTAACTTCGCAAACTATAAAATCGTTATATGCTTCAATCAATTCGCCATAAAGTTTGATGAACCGTTCAGATGTCATTTTACATGAATCAATAAAGTGAAAGAACGAATTTATTGTGGTTTACAGTCAACATTTCGTTTAAAATAAAACGAATGTTGACGATCTTGTATTAAACGTCTTAAGATTTATTTGTTTTCATTTCTTTTATTCGAAGCGTTTCAAGTTTTATCTATTGACTTTTATTGGGAGAGGATCGGAAATGCTCTTACATTGACCGCATTTGATTTTGCTAAAAATGAATATTTTTTTAATAAAATGAGAATTTTGACTAAAAATATGAAAACATACAAATTTTTTCCTTTTCATAGCCTGCAAAACTTGTGGTACCGGGTATGTCAAGTTATCTCGAGACGATGTTTGTACAACATCCGGAAGAATTTGATATGGACCGACCCACCGTTTATTATACTGATTGAATCAGGATCACTTTCTGAAACGAATTAAGCTTGTCTGTCCAATGGCGGTGAAAATGTTTCGTGCGATAGAGGTCTTTCGATCACTTCCTATATCACGCTTTACTTGGAAAAATCGTTGTTCGCGTGAGTAGCCTACTAGGTACGAATCGTGACTATCAAGTTAGCGTTCACAGGTTCATAGGCCAAGTGCGGAAGAGTTTGCTTTGGTCAGAGCTGTAGTGCGTGCTCAGTCCGTAAAGGATAGGGGCGCACCTATTACGCTACGGTCATCCCCTCCTCTTTCCCTTCCCTGACTTCTTTCTGACCGTCACGAATAAGGGACATTCTCTGATTGGTCATATTAAAGAAAACACATATATATATATATTCATAACTGCGTTAAGTATAGTGATGTAGAGTACAGTGTTTTTAATTTCTTTTGATGGGAAAAAAAGAAGATTATTAAGAGAAACATTTCCAAAAAGAAAGCGTAAATAAAAGTAAATTATATTCTAATTAACTTTTATGTCGAGCTCTAATTTTTATTGCTTGTGACCTTTCGCATGCCAGATATAACGCAAGAAGAAAATGTAATCACACTGTAAAGCGCTTGGCCTTCAAAGTAACCAGATCTCAACCAACTACTGCGCTTACTCGTATAAAATATGCATAAGTACACGTGCAAATTTTATCCGGTCTCTAGTTTGCTGCAATTTTCTAACGAAATTTCTTAATTTGTTTTATTTGTATTGACGTTATTAGACTTCTTATAGAAAGAGCTGGTATAGTAGAGATGTTTAATAACACTCCCCGGCAGCCAGATTATCACTGAGCAGAGCACAGAGACAAATATGAAAAATATAATATTTTATTATCATATGAAATATGTTTTATATAATAAACGTGACATAGACATCTTCTGTCAAGGCAACGATACAGAGGCAATGCGTAGAGTTAGAATAAATATGTGCATAAACACGCATACATATGAGCATAAATATATCAAGAAAGTATATTTTATAAGAAATTGTATGAATTAATCAAATGCATTAAATTTCCTTGTAAAAGTTATCCTATGATCAAATTTTACTTTCATTTCTATTTGAAAAACAAATTTGTTCGCACATAAGTCTTCAAATATTTATATTCCCATCTCATATACAGCAGAGCCTAACAATTTCATTATTCTAGTTAATGTTAAACTAATCAGAAATTAGAATAATTTACTCTTCCTATTTCTCCTTCTTTCTTTTAACATTTTTTTAAAATACTTTTTTCCTTATTTAATTATTTATTTACGCATCACTTAATAAATTTATTCATGAAAATGTTCATGAAGGTGTTCTGTAAACAGAACAGACGTTCCTAGATGAGCTTATATTTGGTAATGATCAAGAATATATTTACTTTAAGGGATGCCTGAAGCTCCTTCCTTCTGTTTGTTGTAATAAGCACCTCCGTCCTTCGATGGTAGGCACAAAACTGGAGTCTCTAACAATCATTATTCCGAGAATGTTAATGATTGTCTCATAAGAGCGCTTCAATTTTACTGATAACATATCGAAAAGTAAATTATGAGAATCGTCGAAATTATTACAGAGAAAACAGAAGAATTGTGAAACAAGTACTTGTGTTTGGCATCGGCAAAGCTTATGAAACAAATAATCTTCGGTAGACATTATGAGAACGAATTTATCAGGGAGAAGGATTGCTTTAGCAAACACCATTTTCAACTTGGACACTTTGAAAAGGATGCCAAGATGAATTCGAATTCAACTAACAAAGGAATATACTGACTACCCCGTTAGAGCCGACCAAAGCTATGTTAAGAATTAGTTAGCATCCGACTATTGTTGGATTTAGAATCCTACTCTATCCAAGATATCTTTTTTAGGCAGCATGCGAATCTATACGAAAATTCTTTGCGAAAGATAAGAGCGCTGACTACTAACTCAGTGCACAGAGGTCCAAATCTCAATGCGTCAGACGAGATATAGATTCAAGGCATTTTTCCACCATAGCTTGATTATAGCTGCTTAACGGAGCTATGTTGAGGTGTTTTGGAGATCGCCGCTTAAGGTAGTAAGTAGGTCGGGAATCTGTTTGCAAATTTTTTTTTTTTTGTGACCAGTGGCGGTTGGAAAGAAGTGAGGGTGTGTGTCCAATCGCTAAGTGTTACGCCGTTACCGACTGAGCACTCACTATAACTACGATTAAAGTAAACTCCACAGCATTGAGATTTGAATACGCGAGCATAGACTTGATAGTCGCGATTCTTACGTCCTTGGCACTCATGCGCACAATTAAATTTATTTTTAAAGGCCAGTGTACTTAAGAAATAACTAGCTCGCGATGGGAATGAATTTGTTCCGCAAAAGGTTAAAGAAACTGAAGCTTCAAATTGTCTTGAATCTGGACATATCCATAAGAAATATCAATCACCTCAATGGAGGGCTTTTGGAAGTATGTTTAGCAGCGATCCCGCCTTGAACAAAACATGCTATATTTTATTTCAGCATAATATCATTGACGTCTTTCCCGTGTGCACTGGTATTACAGATACAAACTGCATCTTCACATTGAAATCCCTTTCACAATCACACTTCCTAAACAAGTCAAACACAAAAATTATATTTTAAATAATCTCTTCCTTCTCTCTCTATCTTTTTCTCTTCTCCTTGCTTTTATGTTCTTTTTTTTTGTTTTGTAAAATTTCATTTCCTTAATATTTTCATAACTTACGGAAGCGGGTAATATATGAAAATGTTATTTCTTTATGACTATGCATAAAGTGATATGTAAGTACATCGGCGAATGTATGCTGATAGATTCAATATGTACAGCTAGGTACACTGAGAAACATTAAACTCTTAGTATTTATGTCCTGACAAAATATTCATAAAAATTTACTTTTATTTATGAGTTTATGAGTGCGTGAAGGTTTTAAACGCAACAGAGAGAAGCATTCGATTAACGTGAAAATGTTGAAAGCTTTCATGACTACGATCCCAAGCTTGAAGCAATAATTCGAAAAAGTTTCTTAAACAAGCAGTACATTAACATCAGAAATTATTTTTAATGCTTGCAATTTCAATATTTTGATATTAAATCGAAACAAAACAAATAAGTGGATCAGCGGATGCGAAATTTAATTAAAAATTTTGGATTTTTTTTCAATTTCGTTTAACGTTTTTTTCATTTCGTTATCGTGGTAAATGTGAAACCGCAATTTGCGCTTAGATGATCCTAACCTTACGTGTAGCGAACACACATACGTCTGGAGTCGTAGTTTTTTGCGTATTTTAGACATCTGCAATCGCAACGGAAAAGTGGTAGTTTGTATAACAACGAAAATGCCGAGTGTTAGCAATAGTTATAGTGAGCGGTCAGTCGATAAAGACATAAGACTGACTGATTGGGTACATGGCCACTAGGTTGCGGCCGATTGCCGCCCTATCACATGAATAGCTCACATTGCCTGAATGATCGGTCACACACAGCATCAATTCTTTGCCCGAAAGATACAAGCAAAAGTGTTTTCTATATCGTATCCTAACTGGGGATGAAAAGCGAAGAAGAGTCTACTTAAAAAATCCTTAAATAGCGCGATGACTAGTTTGCCTGAAAGGGACAAAACTTTTTTTTGGCATGGACGAGCACTAGGTTTAAGTAAAATAACTTTTACTATTTTCGCACAGAACACACACCCAGAAAACGTGTATGTCCTAAACAAAAATTCCGGTTCTATGTGTATGTATCCGCCATGAAGCAATCGCTTCTGACAACTTTGGTCCTATTGATGTCTAAGTAATGGCTATCTAAGAAATGGAGGGTTCCACTTGTAAAATTCAACAAAAAGTAAGTGATAGTAATGTTCAGATAGTCACGTACACATTCAGAGGTTAATTAAAAACTTCTCTCTTCGTATATTTCTGTAGAACAAAGATCCGCTGCCTATCTTCGTTTTATTAATATAGAGGATTCCCGTAATACATTAATCCTTACACATTAATAGCCAAATTGACTCATTCCATCGCAGTAATATTCACGCTTCGGGGTAATAAACGAAATTTATGAAACTCTTTAGCATTTAAAACTTTGATAAATGTTTGGTAATCATATGAAAAATAACGGTTTTATATATTACGTAACCAATTTTCGTGATTGCAGCTAAAATTTCCGCAAACATTCCGGATTTCAGAAATAAAAATAAATTTCCACAATTTCCACATGCATGACGGAAATAAGTTTGCCTAAGTTTTAAAAATGCATTAAAAGCGCATTTTTAATAAAAATTCAGTCAAAGCATTTAAAAGTTTATTTCCGACAAGCAGTGTGTGTTTCGCGTCAGCATAAGTGATGTGATGATGTCAAACACAAGCAACGTTGTCATCATCACAATGTGACGCCACCTCCGCACCTATGTTGCTTTAATATTCATTTTGTTTCATTTTTAACATCCACACCGTCAAGGTCGAAGTAAAAAACGGGGAATGAAAATTTTTGAAAAAATTCATCCAAACCCTCTTCAAAATTGGATCATAATGAAACTCAAATCTGTTCGAAGGACCATCGCAGAGAAATTTAGTATAATAAACAAAACGTGCATCATATTCTTTAGTGAAACGAAGTTGTTGATTGACTTGTAATTTTTAAGTTCGTTGGTGTAAATGTTTCTCTTGCAAATATTTGAACAAAAACGAGATGAGCCACACAAGCTTTCGATTTTCAAGACACTCAATGGTATAATAGACATCTCGCAATTGAGGGGTAAAAATACGCCGATGCAAGCCTTCAACATATTTGAAAACGAGCTGTTGGTTTTTAAGTTTTATTTTTATTGTCTGTCTGTCTGTGCGTTTCATGTGTGTTCATGCATTCTGGTGTTCAACGTACTAGTCCCAATTTTCAAGATATTTCGGTGAACTCGTTTTTGCCTAGGCCCAAGGACAATTGAAAATAGTTCGGGTCGAACTATTTCTCCGATACCTTTCCATGTAAAGTATTATTAGGAAAACTTATTATACGAATTATGTGCATGATTTTATTCAGCGAATTGGTTTGGAGCGTTTAATGGCGGTTCGTTGCCAACTATCTCGTTTTATGCCACATATAAAATGAAATTAATCTATTATCGGCAAATTTCATCTTTGACGATCCAATATTTATTTAACTTACTTTTCCGATTTTTTATAAGTTTTACGTGTAGTATAAATGTTATCCGCATAAACGCATTCATTTCGCAATCAATTTTAAATTTATTCATATCGTCATGCTAAACGACGTTAAGCTGCCTGTCACTTCAGAATAATAGAAATTTATTGGCATTCGGTCAAACTTTTTTCTATTAAATAATTGCCAAAAATTACCAAACATCGACCTTGACATTTACCCGAACTCTTCTGTATTTGTATCTGTTTCGAATGTCGAATGTGTGGATTTCACACCCAACCATAAAAAATGTCAACAGATATGTGTAGTCGGAAAACTTTTGACATTTGTTGCAGATCCGTAATTGATTTTTGTCAAAAAACAAAAAAACCGAAATTGAATTTGTTCAAATAAAGTAAAGCGAACTCTTTAATTTTTAACCTATTTTCATAAGCAGTAATATCTTCAAATTGTAACTTTGTCAAATAATTGCAATATGTATGTACTTGAGATGCGATGCTTCATTACTGTCCGTTTAAACAAAGGAAAAACATCAGGAAAGAGCTAATTTTTGATATACTTAGGTAATTAAGTTTCGAGGCTTGGGGCCAGCCTAATTAAAACGTGTACAGTCAACCAAATCAGCAGACCAACCGGTGCAATTAGTTTTATATAACATTTGTAACGGCCACTTATTTAACTTCGCACGTTGTCGGACAAAAATATTTCAGTTTTTCTTTCATATTCGGCTTAAATTCTGTAGCTATCCTAAGCCGGTTTGCAGGTAAACGCAACCGCCGCGACTATCTGGCATCATCGGATATACACTGAGGAACTGTTAGCCAACGGTTAGCTCACAGGTTTGCAAACGAGACGACACAATTCGTGTAGGCCTGTAGTGGGTGCAGCAGTCAATCAATTTACACTTCACTAATTGGCTTTGTGCACATTAGCTGTGAAAAACGGAATTTCTTCTCTGCTTTTGGTAAACACTTTTCGAAACAAGTTCAGTGTGTTTGCGTTCAGGTTAAAAGCCTAGTTGCAAGGAGGAAAGCGGTTTTTAATCGGCAGCTAAAATGCTTCCAGGCAGTCAATTAATCTCGAATCAAAAGGAAAGCATCATATAAGCTATGCTAATGGTCCTCAAAAGGCTAAAGTGAGTGACTCTGTTCACTACCATTACGTCCGCGTCAAAAAACTACATTTGTGCTTGCACAAAACAGAACGTAGCACTAGGAAGTACACCGAGATTTTTAATTAATTTTTAAGGAAAGCAAATTTCTATTCAAAACGATTTTTTGCTTAAATACCACAGAGATTCCTTTTTCTTTACACATTCGGCGAAGCATAGATTTCACATTGAAATCCTTTTCATAACCGTAAACACTTTAGCACTTCATATAACTTAGCACATATGAAGGGTTGTTGAAAAGAAAAGAGGCCTTTATGTATACGTATATACAGAAACAAAAGGTGAAAGGTCATGCGTTAAAAATAGCACTTGAGTTACTTTTAATGATTTTTCAAAAAAGAAAACAAGAAGAAAAACTCACTTTTTATGAAATAATGCGACAATTTTTCTTAAAATTGTATAAAAACAAAAAAAAGTGAAAAAGAAAATTGAAAGGATTCCGAAGTTTATAAAACACACATGGAACAAAAGTCGTAAGCATGTGCTTGAAGAATAAAACAAGAAATACGAGTATATGGACATTTAAGACAATCAGCCATCATTCCTCGTGATTAAGGGTTAAACGGGGAAACCCTGAAGAGGGAAAGGAACATAAGTGTGAAAAACCATAAGCAGAGGTATCAGAGATTGTGTTGATCCGCAGCGTACTTATTGAAGATAAAGTTGCCAACTTACCTACCAGTCATCAAAATCACTTCTTTGACTTTCAATGAACGACAGATTTTCTTGTTTTTTTCTTAATAATTTCAACTTGAATTCCTCGAGCTGAACGTGAGACATTTTCTGAAGCTTTCCTTCGCTTTTTTTTTCTATTTGAGTGAAATAAAATAAATTTACATTGAATTGTGTTTTGTTTTTTCCTTTTCCCTCCTTCGAAACGAATGTTGTCTTTCTTTCGTTTGCTGTGAAAAAAATATTTCATTTCCCTACGTATACAAGCTTTGGGTTGAGAGGCAAACAACAGCAAATAAAATGAATTTTTAAATAACTGAACGTTTCAGTATCCATTATTTTTACTCTTCCACACAAATTTTTGTTTTCCTTGTCGCTTTCTCTCTTTCCCTTTTATAAATATTAATATGGAAATATTCACAGGGGTGGGGGGAAGAAACAGTCGAAAGGACCTTTAGGAAGGCAAAGAACTTTTGCCAATCAAGACACAAAACAACTTTACAATTACTTAGATAACATAGCATGGCAAAGACACCTGAGACTGCACATAAAATTTAATCGAAAGCTCCTAATAAATTCAGGGAATTCAAAATTCCAGTCCACAGTGTGCAAAAAACTTTTTACTAAAACTCGAAACACAAAAAAACATAAATAAATAAATAAAAATATGCATAAAGAGCGATGTCACCTTGTGTTCATGAAAAATGGGCTAATTTTTCTACGTTTATATAGAAAAAATGTTAAGTGTAACAAGTAAAACACCGCAATGGAACATGACCATTAAACACCCTTGAGCACCCTACAGTTACTCATATAAGGGCTTTTCAAATTAAGGCGTCAAAAAGTGATCCGATCTGAACCATTTTCAACAGCTTTCGCGCTTGGACCGATGTACCAAATTAGATGGATAGATAAGCTTAGATCGATGACAGTCGGAAAGTGATTGTAAATTGATCGCCTCAAGTAAAGGTGAGTCTATCTCAAGTCCTTCTGGATATTGTATACATCGGCGTGAAGTTGATGGGCCCTGAACCACAAGTGATGTAGGGCATAAAACCAAAACGATTTGTTAAGAAATATTAATGTACGGCTTTTCGCATACAAAACTGTACTACAATCCTTATGACGAATTTCTAAGAAAAGATTTTTTAAAATTTCTTGGGAGTAAAGGTATGTCAGGGAGTTTTCGGGAAATAACGCTTTTTGTCCTTGATGCTTTTTGCCCTAGCCTTACAGGCGAAAATTTTTCACCTGAAATAACACAACAAAAATTTCCTGGAACTTTAGTGAGCATCGTGGTGAAAGGTTTCTTTAAAACGAAATGAAGATTTTCTTTCGCTCGAAAATCGATTACAGAAAGGAAAATTTTTAATGCGTTGGGACAGCCCTCCCTAGAGAACGTTAATTTAAAGTTGCAGACAATGAACATGTTCAGCAAAGTTTTAATGACTTTGTCAATTTTCACATCATACACCCTTTACGGGGTAAAGCTCTACTACCTTTGAGAATATTTTCATGAAATTTTACAGTAAATGAGTCTAAGGCTTAAAACGTACAGTTGCAGACTTGTATCGCTCAATTATGTTCTTTAGTAACGAATAAACCAAAGCCGTATTAGTCTCGTGCCAGCAAATGCTTTCCGACAACACAATCTCCAGGGGATGATGTTCTATAAGTTTAATAAATCACAAATGAAGGGCTTTTAAGCGAGCACCTACTTAATGAAAGCTTTTAAAAAATTTAGGTATAAAAAATTATTTTTTTTCAAAAGGATTTTAAAAATTTTTATCTAACTCTGGTTTTCGTTGTAAGTGCTACTTCGACTCCCATTAAAATATTTTAAGAAGTAGTTATTCTACTTTTTTGCGTGCTTTCCGTCAAGGCCAGTGCAGATAGTTCTAAAAATCATTAAGCAGATTTAGTAGGTACTTCTTCAACTCAACTCAATGCTTACGAAGACTACCCGCAGTTAATTCAGTTGATTTCTCTGCACTTTAATGGTAGAGGTCCTTTTACAAATATAAGTACGGAGCTGCTTGCAAATGTTTGTTAAGAGACTTCGCAAAATTTTAATTCTTTTGCTTTTAACTCAATAATGAGGAGTGAAGGAGTGCTTGCCCGAAGTTCTATTTTAAATATTTTTACTTTTCCCCAAACAACTTTAATGAAATTATTTTTACCCTTTCACCGAAAATAAAAATGCTTATCGTTTTTATCTTTTAGGAGGAGATTGTTGTACACATTCAAAAAGGAAGAAGAAATGAATGAAAAGATGCAAAAGCACTGTGTTCTACTTCAAGCCACTCTACCGTGACCACCATCTTGATGTAAAGCATATGTGGTGCTAGAGAGAGAACAATGGTTGTAGTATTCACGTACGACGATGCACCAAATGTTGCATTATTTTCTTTTAAAACAAGCCAGCGTTCTCATGTGTTCTGCGATGCATGAGACTTTCGTTAGGTAAATTTTTTTAAAGAATTATCGAACCTATTTTCATCTTAACTTTCGAAAGGGCCACAAATTTCGTGTTGTTACCTCCTACATGCCGCAGACTCTCAATGAAAGTGAATAGAAATCTTCTCTTTTCTCAGTTCTTTTCAAACACTTTTCTCAGAAATCGATCGGAAAATATGTTTGCCTCAACTCAGGGAGTATCACATATGAATTCAGCTACGTGATTACCCACAGGTCTCCAGGCTTGAAACATAATGAAATGACTCATTCAAGGAAGCGATGCTAAGTAGTGTTCTGTCGGTCATACTTCCAGAGTTTAAGACAATTTAGATAAATAGTCGCACGTCAAAAGTGGTAATAGCTAACAGGAGTTAACAGGCTGATAAAGACGTCGTAAACCGATTAAAAATCGAAACAAAAAGATGACCTTATTAAGGCTCAGGCAAAGTACTTCGTGTTCATATTGAGAACATTCTATGGCGATGAATCATTTGTTCTTGGCTCCCTGAATGCTTTAGAAGAAGAATTGTGAGACAATTTTTTTACTTTTCTGTAAAATCATATTAATTTTTTAAAAAATAATTAATTCGCGATTTTTTTGAAAATTAATCGCTTCATTAGTAAGTAATTTTTTATGTAAGCTAACGCGAATTTCATATAATGCAATGCAGTTCTACGTGTTGCACGCGGAAAGGCAATATTAATATACCTGCCAAGTTGTGCCCCACGTCCCATCGTGCAGAAAACGAAAACGAAAACTTTGCAAAAGAACAAACTAACCGAAATGTGAAGACATTTCTCTTGTTCTTTTTCTTCATTTTTCACAACCAAAAACGTCTGTGCTTCGAATTGTAAATACTTGCGTCAAATTCTTTCATGACATTCTTACTCGCACGCATACACCTACTTACGGAAGCATATAATGTATCATATAATTTAAAAACTTTTCTATTGCATTGTACGTAAAGGACAATATTTAAGATCCCCGAGCAATTCCCAAAGAAATAAAAATATGCGAATTTATTAAAAATAAACAAAAAGACTTCACCTTGAAACAAATATTATTCATCGACTACCTTTAACGTTTCCCGTTAATTTCGATTGATAGTGCGATTGGGCTTGCTTTTTGTGCTAATCATGCAAGGAAGGAATCTGGGAAGGACCGCTGGAGACATCCCACCATATCCTGTGTGATTGCGTGACCACCAGCAGATTCATATACCAGATGTTTGGCGAGCACTTCATAACGTCGGACATAGCAGGATGCTCCGACCGAAGGAAGATGGCGCCATTCGTAAGGAACCTAAAGCTGGAGATCTAGAAGCTGCAGTGAGGACAATAGATCCTTTAGACCCCGCTAAGGTTTGGCCATAACACTGCAATACAATACAAGTTACCATGATTAGATGGATGAAGCTTTAAATGCTACCTCAGCGCTTGCGACCTTATATATCGGCGCAGGCAAAAGATGATGTTGTGTTGCAAACGACCTAAGCAACTGATTATATCCTTGAGATTCAGTGAAGGAAATAATAACCACATGTTAAATAACATAAAAGTCTGACTTGCACATCACTCCTCGAAACAATGGGTAGAGGAAGGTTCATGTTATGTGCTTAAAAACTACAGTTTTCTGTATTGTGTTGAAGGTGGTACCTGTTGGCTGTAGGTAGGTAGTATTGTACAAACACATTCACCGATGTATAAAATTTCAAATTGTTTTGTTGGCACGACATTGTGCTGTTCTGTTTTGTCATATAATTTGTGTTTACCTTTGTTTTATGAATTTTTCCACAGTATATTCGTGACACTATCTCCCATAAAAGGACAGAATTTGTGGAAATGTCGGAATCAAACGCGTATATAGATAAAAGTTTATTGTGTTACACGATTATTTCGCAACATATTGTATGTGTGTGCCAAATTCTACGCAACCAATACAATCTTAAGATATTTGAATAAAAGGGATGCGATATGTTGCAGTAATTGATTTATTCTATCGAAAATGTGCAAAGGAATTTTATTACTCATGAAATTCGATTTAATTTTAAATTATTCCCTAAGATCCCATGCAGATACGTTCGTTTTTGCATATAGACAGATTAGAGACAATCCTTTCAATTCGAGTTTTAAGCTTGAGTGAAAGCTATCATGCCTTTACTCTGCAAGATATACAGAGTAAGCAAAAACTGTTAAGTGGAAAGAATTTAATAAAAACAAAATGAAAACCAAAGCGAAGACAAAGAAATTGCAGGAAGCAAGACAAATTTGTTCAGGTAATATAAGGAAGAGCAAGAAGATGAGAATCAAAAAAACAGGCAGGGGACGGCAGCAAAATTCTTCATTGCAAGAGCGTGCAAATATGCATAGGCAGAGAATACTGCCGCGTTGATAAAAATAAGAAGAAGAATGAAATGTGTACAAGAAATTTATTTCGGAATTTCTAGTCTCTAATTAAATGCCGGCATTTTCGGACAAGGAACAATGGGACAGAAAGTAAACACGTGAACGCATTTATTCCTACTTAACATTCCACATCAAAAGTGCCGAGCGCGTAGTTTAGGCTCTAAGTCCGCTATACATATATCGGTACCTCTCTTCTATATGCTATATATATGCAGGTTCCACATGTATATGGGCTTTTTCCAATCCTCGAAGCACTTCTCAAATATGGTTTTCTGTATAGCCCTGAGTTCTTTCAACGATCCTTAGTCAGGGCAAAACTTTATCCCTTCGTGAGTCTTTTCGGTTATGCGAGACGGAAATAGTCGCAGGTGATCGCATATATGAATATACAGACAACCGTACAAATTATTCTTAAAAAATTTAAACCGTATGGATGATATCGACGAGAAATCCCGCTCGAATGACTAGCGGGGCCATGGTCAAGATCAAAGGTACAATGTCTGCTAACAATTCTACACATACGAATTGAAGATGAAGGGTATTTAAAATTCGCCGCAGAGTAAAGAGGATTTGCTTAATTGTTTTTCATAATCATTGTTAAGGCCCGTCACGTATCCTTCATCTTGGCTTTATTAAAAGCGATTCTTTACTACATGGCTGCGTGGTCCCTTATGGTCTGTTTCTCCTTCCATTACTTACGCTCACATTCGACTACATTGTGGCCTAACACGGACGCGTATACGCTCTAATTCCACGAGTTAAACGAATATAAATGTAATAAAAGCTGACTATATTCATAACGATGAATAACATAACGTCTGAAAAGCATAAAAACAGAAGCAATTTGTTTTAGGAGGTTTCGATATAATTAAATTAATGCATACGTGCATGTCAATTATTCCACTCCTTCGGAAAGGCAAACAACGGTAGCTTTCCATTTTTCCAAAAAAACCTTGAAGTATGGAATACGAACAACGAACGGTAAAGGGCGTAACAAGCACCATGTTTCCATGAATATCACTGACAATCATTTCATTATTTTATTTCTAACTTAAATTATTGAAAACATTTTTCAAATTTCTTTATCGAAAGTAAATTCTTTTTCTTCATTGTTGCTCTTATTACTGTTCGAGATGAATGGTGCAAAATATACTTAACACTTTCTTGGAAAAAGTAATTGGATAAAAATTGTCTTTTATTATTTTGTACTTCAAAGAAGTGAAGTTGACAGTGGTTGTCATTCAAGGAACACAAATTTAATGAAAAAGTTTTCGTTCATTAAGTTTTGTTTATTAGTTACAAACTATTTAAAGGAAGGACTCGGAGTTTCGGGGAATGCATTTAAGCATTCATTATAAGCGCCATCAAACATCCCTCTTTAATCCCTCGTTCAGGAAAATTTATTTTCAAAATCTTGGCTGATTTTCAATTTACTAACTTCCCTTCAATATACTGCTCAGAAGGATTGCCCTAGTGACACATGCATATGAGTTTTCAAATTCGGAGAGAAGAGTTAATCTTAAAAGAAAAAAACAAAATGTAACTTTGTGTAAATAACTTTGAGTTCACGCTTTCATTCTCTATGACTAAGGAAGTGAAACAAATGACGACCATTTGTTCTATTTGTTGACTTTGCGTATGCTTTTTACGTAAAGCTTTTAAATATTTTCCCAATTTTTTCAAAGCAACAGCAGAATGTTATACAGTAGACTCCGCCTAAAATACAACCTAATATGAGATGGATTCGCATGCTGACATACCAAATTTCAGAAATTCGGAGAAGAAGTTCCGAAAAGCACAATTTGGATATGTTCAGCTTCCTTGAAAGCATATAGACATTTGGACGGAGTACGCCTTGAAATCCAACCACGTCTTAGGGGTAACTACCTGAGCGAGCTCTGTTAGCGTTAGGAGCGTTGGCAAAGGTCTTTGCTACTTGAATTCGAACTGATCTTCACACCCTTAAAACCCTAAAGCTGCAACTTGTTATGAAAATTAATTTTTCGTGTTTCATCACAATGCTGAGTTTTTTATTTTTTTTTATGAAAACACATTCGTTCACATGTTAACTTGCAAAGAAATTTAAGGCATTGATTCGATACGATGCAACACGATCTGGCTACAACAAGCACAAGGTTTCGACACCACACTGCATCCGATACAACGCGATACACTTTTTTTTGGTTTCCACTGTATATAAGATTAAATTACGTTGTTCTAGTTCTAGTTCAAGTAGAAGCATGATAATATTTCATAAAATGCGGTTTCGACACGGCACGGTACTCATTAGCGAGGGATAAACTTTGTTAGCCAACGGCCCTCAACTGACTTAAGCCTGCTTATTAAAGCAAGTCATTTTACGTATAACAAATAATTGAACCGCTTTGGGAGATGAACGGTTCATGTCCTTGGTTGAGCTGAGTGACTTGTACGGATCTACCGTACACACCATCTCAAAGAATAGGATGCAAGATGCAACGTGCGATTACTGGTTCTTTGTGGAGTCAAGAGATTATTAATGCGATAATCCTTAAATGAAACACAATGGTCGATAAATTTTGAGGTGGAAGGGCAATGGCTTCTCTTACAAAAAAATTGACATTACTTTTACGGGTTACAGCGGTCTTAGCGGCGCTGCTCTTATTGTTTTGAAAGGAATGGGAAAATTAGAAAAACTCCTACGTTGATTAAACATTTCTTTTTTCAGGTAACGCAAAGATGTTCTGTTTACTCTTAAGACTTAATAAGGAAAGGATAAGGAAGCCTTTCGCTAACAGTTACTGTAGTATCCACACCTTTTTCTACTATACAGAGTCCAAATTGTTTTCAAATATACCTGTCAGCGTAATTTCGCAAGTTGCGAAAAAAAAAGCAAAGTTTGCATTTGCACTGTGACTGTCACTAATTATGCTAATTTACATTTTTCCATCCGCGTTTATTCTTTTCGTTTACGTATGCACCGAGATATGCAACAACATTGTATCGTTTTTCTTTTATATACGTAAGCTTTCTTCTGAATAAAGAAACCAAGCATTAATCGAACATGGATTTGTTCAACTCAAATAATATAATCAAATATGAATTGTCAAATATATTGCCAGGATACTTGAAATTTCCATTACAATTCCTGTGCCCTGCCTCTCACTAGGCGAAAGGCGAAAAGCATTCATTTTTGATACCCTTAACAAGGAACAGTACATTACTATCGACTGATTACGCCAGATAAAGTTGAAATGTGTATTTCAGCGGAAAATTGGGAATTCTCTATCCTTCAGCTGCGTTGTGGATTTCCCAGATTATTATATTTTAGAAACAATCATTTCTTTGAAAAAAGAAAAGAGCAAAAAAACTGTTCAAGCATTGCAAGCTACGCATGGATGTAAAGTTTTGCCGAGATAATAAATAACCAATTCATTGTGTTTAACTTTTCCTATTTCTGTATGCTTGCTAAGTTGTCGTCTTACTTTTAAAAGAACTTTAGATTGCACTTTTATTCGATATCGGGCAAACAAACGAACGAGAAACACATTTCAACTGAGAAAGTCATTACAACAAAAGTTAGAGTCGGCAAAGAATTTTATATGGCATATAAGACGAAACTTTCCTGAAATTAGGCAAACATTTATGGTTAATTTAAAGCCTCAAGAGAGACAACAAGGAATTTTTATTTATATATGTGGTTTACGTGGTCAACCTCCTTTGGCCTTAAATACGAATTCTAATGTATTTTAAATTTGTCTCCAACCAATGAATTGATCTAAGATAGTGATTATAATAAATCTCTCTATTGAATGTGTTGCAAGCTAACGGTCAACTGCATATAAAGACAACATCAAATCATATTTTGATGTGCAGACGAAAGTTGAATGTACGATGCAAATGCAGTCATTGGGTTCAACGCTAGAGTCGTTTGTGAGTATGTGAGTTGTTGTCGTCTTAAAAAATCGAGACGATGTCAAAATGGTATTACCATACTCGTCTCCGGCACCAAACGACAATAAACTGCCATCTTAGTACGAACGATAAAGCAACGAGTACTAGTTTCTCGTCCTCGGGCCATTCAATGCATACATATTTTATTGTTGGAAAGACACTGGGAAATGCTGCGAAAACCTTCATAACATATTTTCAGATAACATATTGGACAGCAAACGTACAAGGATTGCTGACATACATGTAAAGACGACCACTTAAAATCCTCGAACGACTATAACTGTATAGTAGTTTTTGTAGTTGTTAATTGCATAACAATAACTTTTCTGGCGTTTAACTTATGGCCTAATTACTTGCAATCCGAGACTTTTCCAATAACTGCTTTTATTGAGTAAAAATATTAAGAACACAACTAAGAGTCAAGTTGGCAGACACGGCCCACAGTTAAAGACCCTGCACCACTTCCTGTAGTACAGTTATTCATACAGCGACTTTTCCAAACAAGGTGTTAAAGGGGAGTGGTCGAACAAGTGATTCAAGGCAAACTGATTTTAATACCTTTGGGCAATGGGCTAAGAAATGTCGGTGTAGCAAATCTACTCAAAATATCTCCAAAACTACTGCCTGCACCTTTGGCACAAGAATACAAGGCGGACAGATGGACAGACAAAACTTAATCGATTCAGAAAGTGATTCGGAATCGACCTGTGTAACAGAAGGTCGGTCTATCTTAAGTACTTCAGGGTATTACATACATCCGCACAGATTTAATATATCCTTGTAGCACAAGTTGTGCAACGTATAAAAGCTTATTGATTTTTTCAAAACGGTAAGCGCATAATTCAATTTAAAATGGCTTCCGTTTAACTTGTGAAAGACTAATAATGTGTTATTAAAACTTTTTGCCATACGTGCGTTGTTGCAAGTTTACCCAAACTTACCATATATCAAATATTTACTATTAACACAAATATAAATCCAAGAGTCATAAATTATTTCTAATAATAAAATCTTAGTGAAGTGAAAATCACATAAGAGAAATTAATTTTTAAATAAAATTATTTTCTTTTACAAATGCCGACAAAAATTTAATAGAGAGTCTCAGAGAGTTTTCCCTAAAATATCCGCTGTTTAGTTATGTCTTCTCGTACGTGAAAATTTCTAAATTTGATACAACAATAGAAACGAGAAAATCTATTTTTAGGGGACTATAACCAACTAACTGTATCGACCTCTTTAGCGATATACGCGTACACTCATCAAACACAGATTAAGTTGTAATGAAACGACTTGACACAATATCACAAAAATATTTTCTACGATACGTTCGTCTTTATGCCTGATGCACTTTCATAAGGATAAAATTTTGAGAGAAAATCCGACAAGGACGGATAGACGGATCATTGCGTGTGTATTCGTCGTACACAGTTAATTGGACAAAAGCTATGTTTCCCGGATACTTAAACACAATAACCGTTTGAAAATCGATAAGCAATGTACAGTAGGTTTAATATGACTGAGCCACTTGAGGTTAGAGAACAACCATTAGTGGCTGTAATTTTATTCCCACACACGTGCTTATATGCGATGTGAAAATATACGTCTGTGCTAAAATACTCTTGAAATGTTTTTCGATTTTTTTTAGCATTTGATATCCAGGCTTTTTCAATAATGCCTTGATTTTCATTTCATTAAAAAAAGGCAAATAAAACAAAAAAAATCATTTGAAATATTTAAAAGAAAAAGAAAAACAAAAACACGTTTCCCGATTTTTTTTTTAAACTAAATTTTCTGTTGTAGTCTCATAAAAGTAAAAACCAAAAACTTCAAAAACGTTTGCGAAGAATTAACTGACGATTGAAAGCAATGCAGGCTCCACAAGCTTTAGCTAATTTCCGGTGTCAGACCAGTTGCAAACACAAAGAATGTCAACGTCATGCCAATTTGGGTATCATGGATAAGAATGAGTGCGAGTGCGCTAAAGAAGAGTTGAGTGGCTCTACGATATTTCTAGAGAATGTCATTGACTTATCCCATACATTGGCTCAGATAATGGTTATTTGTGGTCTGCACGAATGCAAGGCCAAGAGTGCTGTCGACATCATTACTTATGCTTTTCTGCATTACGACTTAGTCTGTTATTGCTTGGATGAAAAGCCCAAGAAACGCTTACGTAAAGAAGATATATTTCATGAGTTGGGACGCAAGTGCCTTATGAATCGGGTGGAAGCCCATTTGGCATATACTATAATTAAAAGGGGCTTCAAGGCTTTCTATTATAGTCCGCAAATAGATGAGACAGCTAAAGATTACAATGGTCGTCCGAGCTATTCGGACGAATGCGTCTATGTGCATGCAGCGAAAAAAACAGCGGAGAGTTACGCTCAATTTGATGGTTTGTCGTGTGACGAACAACGTGGCGTTGAAGCTAAAATTAAAGTTGTCTACAAGAAATTCTACGATCGCATGCAATCGCGTCAAAGCAAACCTGACCATGATCAGTGCAATTGCTGTTTCTGCGCAAAGAAACGCGGTCATCTTGTATATGGCAAACCACCACCATGTGTGACGACCAAACCACCTAAGAAGCCCCACACTTGTCCGCACTGCTGCAAGCGCAAAAAGAAGGCAGGCATTGTGCATCAACAAGCGTATGTCGCGAAATGTCCAGTGTGTCATCGTTCGCGCAAATACTGCACGTGTGCAAAATACGATTTCGGTATCGAATGGGTGCAAAGTATATGGAATCGTCCCGACATGAATATTTACTATCAAAACACAATTGAGAAACCGCAGGACGATTCCCTACCTCATTGTCGTCCACAAGGCGCCGAATGGCAAGAACAAGTGCAGGAAGAAGAAGAGGACGAAGAGCCCGCAGCGATCGATGAAAATCCAATGGAGGAATAAAAGGATGACATTGGAGATATCTCAAATAAGGGCAGATTGCACAAAAGTGAATTGAAAAGTTGAAAGCAAAGATCTTTGTGAGTGTGAGTGTGAGTTTAGGTTATTAAAAAAAAAAACAAAAACAAAAACAAAAACAATATTTGCCTGTCCGTAAATTTTTTGTTTTGGTTATATTAAGATTGAATTATTCATCCAATGTTTGTAGTCAAAATGAAGAAATTAGATAAACAAATATACAAAGAAAATATCAAATTGAGCTGTCAATAAATTTCAGACTCTCGACTAATTGCATCTACGTACGTACGTACGTGGTGATGATGACAGAAAAAAGGGATGACCGAGGGATAGAAAGGCATTAACAGCACAACACAGATGGGAGAAGAGTGTAAAAAACGCGCCACTGAACGGAGGTTATTACCCGATTAAAAATTACCCGGTAAAAAAGATTGTCGGTATTCTTCGTAAAGAAGTTTGTAATTAACTGGAGGCCATATTTGAACACCCATTACCGATCTTGCGGTTGAAGAAAATTTAATAAGAAACAAACAAACTTTAAAAATAAAAAATAAAGAATAAGAAGAAAATTCTATTTGTTTTGGAACGACTCTGTTCTGTTCCAGATGGATTTCTACGTCGGAAGCAAAAGTAAGTTGCAATAAAGAGTTACTTTGTAGCAGATAGGGCAATTACTCACAACGCGTGCCGTTCCGACCATTACGTAGGCAACGGGCAAAGGCTCTAATGGAGATAAAACTCCGTAAGCACTTCCAGCAATTTATTTTCAGTAATAATTCTCAAAATTTTATTAACTAAGGAACAACATTGATACATACAGGGCGTTTTGTGTAAGTACACGTTATATAAGCTTAACCCCACGGAGCTCGTTAACGCACAAGTTAACTTAAGACGTAAATGAGGCCCTCCAAGGAGCAGGACCTCCATCGAACGGGGCCCTACCTTTCCTAAAATTCCTAATGGGAAAATGGTATGAGCCAATTTTGCGGAGCTTGGTCGGCGTCGAAGCTTATCTACTACCTTATCATTTAAGAGCCCCGCGAAACTAGCGGACAATCAAAGCCATCGCGAAGACAAGAAAGCGTGCATCCCAGTAGTCCAATGGAAATTGCGTCGTCGCATCAGCAGGAATTCTACTTTCAGCAAACTGGCTCCCGTAGATGCCCACAATTTCATGATTTATCGTCCTTTGGACTTGCACCATGCTGTGCAGCTTTGGGTGTTAATCATCCAGCACACTCTCCCTTCTCGAGGAAATAATGCTTCCGAGAACGTCATCACAAAGCACACGCCCAACTATGCCCCATCCTATAACACTTCACAGTGCCTTTACACCTTGAGCAAGCTTGATGGCGTCGATGGCAGACAACCGGAGAATAGGAGAAAAACATGTCCTCTTTTCCAAAAAAAGAGGATCCTCTTCCGATACTCTTCGTAGGCTTAAAAGAGAAAAACCCGGTGCCAGGTTTCAGATAATAGTCCTTAAACCCTTCTTTGTCGAGTAGCTGAACAGCTCTATAAATAAGAGCCGTTTAGAGAGAGCGCCAGGAAAAGGTAAGTGTGTCGGTACGTCTATCCTCCGAAGATTCACATAGTTTCACTCGTTAAAGTTAACCTGCTAGTAATTAAAAGGAATAAATAACTCAGGATGGCGGTTGATATTGCAAGAGCGATTTCGCCGTTTTAACTAACAGAAGAAGAAACTGAAAGGCGAATATGCGAACATGAATAAGTCATTGTTGTTGCTCGAAGTGATGGGTAATTACATGCTCGCTTACATTTTCAACTGTTATGTAAGTCTTTTCATGTCTTCAATACAACATATTGTAATCACCGGAACCTGATTGACGTCAAATACAGAACTATTTTTTTTTTCAGTTAGTTGGTATTTATTTTGTCGTCTTTTGTTTTTACACATATTGCCTTTATGCACATACCATACAATCCTTTTTCCATGAATGAATATCGTATATGTAACGCATTTAACAAACAATTTTCAGTCGCGTTGCGTAACGTACACGTTTTAGAAAATCTCATATACTCGTCTGTTCAGCAAGGCGTATAATTAACATTCAACGTTCGCATAAAAGTAATCCTTTGAGAATTAACATACATAACAGCAGCTGGAGCAGCCTGTAGTAGCGTTAGCACAAACATTTAATTGCAGCCTTTTTACATTATGTAGGAAAGCACTTAAGCCCAAGCTTGAGTAAATATTTAAACTTGTATGTATGCGTGGGAACTACGCTCTTTATTCCGCGCACATTATATAACCGATAGCCAAGTCTAGAAAGACGAACCACAGAAAAACAACTATATAACTGACTATATAACTGACTCATTTAGAGGGTTCTTCGTTTCTTTAGTTCTCGAACTTTTTCCAATTTCTCCTTTCATTTTTCAAATTCGATTTTTACGTTTTTGTGCAAACTATTTGTACTGAAGTTTTTCCGTTCATTTTGATCAAAGTTTTGCAGCTATGAGGAGTAATGGGGACGGGAACAATGGCGCCAAATAAGTGATAGGTATGAAAATATATGTACATGATGACGTATGTTAATGCCATACCAACCACACACTTGTTACTTGTACTTGTACTTGTACTTGTACTTGTTGTGTACTAACAGCCCTATTATTAATGAGTGCCGTTGTATGAATTTAGAAAGTAACAATGGCAACAACTTAAACACTTAATACCCGCATCCGTTCTTATGTCAATGAATTAACAACCAACGAGAGCTTTCACTGAATGAATGTGTCTGTGTGCGTCCGGTTTTGAAGAGGCGAAGAAAGAAAGCATAATATGGTTCAGCTAAGCGTCGTAATTACTTTATAGTTTTGAAAGACTAAGCTTTTCATTCAATTTGTAACACTCAGAAATGCCGTTAAGGTTATCAGAAAAAGTAGATTCTTGAAACCAACATATTATAATTTTGATGAATACGTCTGTAAGCCAGGTGCTGGAACTCATGATGTGGATGAATTGCACCAGCCATTGATGTTGATGGAGCAATGGTTGAGATAACCTAACAAATATCCTATCCATGCGCTTTTATGAAGTACAAAATAATTCATTCTTATAAATTGCATTAACCTGACGTACATAACCTTTGACATTTGTTGTTTTGTTTTTTTAATAATTCCATTATTTTATCATAAAAATGTTGATCTTTAATAAGTTTTTAAAGCCTTTATTCCTCTTATTTAAATGTAATTCTTTTTTTTAATTTACCGTTAAAATGTACACATGCAACAATTACAACCAATTTATTGTCAGATACTTCACTATCATCTCATCTTTTTTCCATACGCATATGAATTGCAAATCAGGTTTACATTACAAAAAACCCTATTATCTGTTTTACGGCGCGATTCAGAAAAGTTGCTTTTCTCCCTTTCGAGTATTCAGTGCAGTCATTCATTGCGAATGCACTATAAATAAACGTACACGAGAAGGCTACAGGCGGTGTATGGCAAATTCCAGATACTCTAGGCGTCATAATTTTTTTTTTTTTTCAACCGTAAACATGTTAATCAACTATTTAGAATCATTTCTGTGTGGAGGAAGTTGATCATGAATACTTGCAAGTGTCTTTTGTTTTTAACTAAACTGGAAGCTCTTAAATTGGCTATGGATGTATTAATCATTACCAACAGGGACGTAACTCCCTAAATAATCCTTGCCTTCTTGTTTAGTACGGCAATTAAAAAAATTATCCGAAATAGATATTTCGCCTCAGATGAGGCGTTGCAAACGAGATACCATAGTTGAGAAACTTATCTGCCATTGCTGGCTATTGAAAACGGTCGAAAAAGGCTAGGGGGAGATAAATATGAACTTCCGTATTAACAACATTTACATTTTAACCATGAACTATGCGAGGTACACAATTTCCTTTTTTCATTTCATATTAATGTACTTTTGCTTTTTTTGCTTTTGTTGCTGTTGTCAGAGTTAAAACTATGAAGAAATATGCTAAAATAGTGTAAATTTTAAGTTTTTGTAAGCATATTATTTTATTATTTGCTTATTCCCCCTCCAACCGAGAATCATATAAATAAACCTTGAATCACTGACAGCGGTCGCACTAACTGTAAAATATACCTAAAAATTCTTTAAAGGTATTTCAAATGAATGCTTTAAATTATGCAACAAATTACATTGTTTGTAATCATCCCCAAGATATGTTTCAATATTCACTACTATTTAATTATAACAAACACCTAAAATATATTTTAAATTATTGGAGAAATGATTTTCATTTGCAAAATTTCGTCTATTAATTGAGTGATTTATTGAAAACATATTAGATCAGTGTCAGTGTCAGTGTCAGTGTCAGTGTCAGTGCCAGTGCCGTCAGGGTATACAATTTAATTTAAATAAAACGAACGTTATATTGTCCTTTGCGGCGGGCTGTGGATACTCATCCCTTGGAAACTTTATTAAAATTGCATTTACATTGAAATGTAAATATAAATTCTGACTGTCCAGAGTCAATGAGCTGGAAAAAGGTTTCCGACTTTTTTTTGTATACAACAAGTCGTTCAAGGGATATCCCCTACACGAGCAGGCATGACGGTAATGAGGTTATAGTTAGAGAGGGTTGGAAGGAGGAAGATAAGATGCTTGCAGAGAGCCTAAGTTGTTGTTTTACTTTGCAGCTTCGACTTCGGAGGGAAAAGGCTTTTCTTTAGTATCGTTTGAAATACAAATGAGTTGAGGACATGGTTAAGTCGATCAAGCTTTATAAGCCGATAATTAATCTATTTGTTGCATACTCTTGCTGTCAACATCTGTTGCCTTTACATAACCTCTGTTCTCAACGTCACCGTGAAAAAAAGGAAATCGCTGATGGGCATAATTTATCGCGTTCACCTCAAGAATCTTTTAAGTAATATTCTAAAGCATTCATGTGGGGAAAATACTGAGATGACATTAATCTTTGAACTCAATTAGAGATTTAAAGAATTTGTTAGCTTTTAAAATATTGCCATTTGAGTGTGACCTGGTAATAAAGAATAATGCCTACGTAGATATTCGCAATAGTCGAAGAGCGAACCCTTGGAGAAATCTTTATTACATTGGTTTGGCATTGTCATCTGCGCGGTATGTCTCTAACTATCAATTTTTGTTAATTTCCCTTCTTTTGGACGTATAATGCTTTTTATATTTTAAATAATTGCGTTGAAAAGAGAACAAGAAAAACCAGTTTGTGAAGAGATTTGTGGGTTCTATTCGGAAGAACTTATATCCCAACGGTAATGCGAAAAGTTGTAAAGTATTGTTGCACGTTTTTTGGTTTATACAAGAAACTGTTTGAGTTTTTCGTTGTAACTTATATTAAAAGTTTTATTTATGCAGCACACCTGCCTTTAGCAGATGATGTATGTGTTGAAACTTAAGCGTACTAAGAACATGGAGTATAATATAAAAGTATTTTTCTTTTTCTGTCTAATGTTTGCATTATTTTAAAATTTCTAAACAATAAAACTCCTTTTAATTCCCAACACACACATCTGAAAAAAGTAAAAAATATATATATTTTAACAAACAAAAAAAAATATATATATAAATTTATATTGCCTGACCTTTGCTTTGGAATATCATCTATACACAAAGTAATCGTTTGCAAAACTAATAAAGTTTATCGTCAGTCAACAAATACGTAATAATGTCAGATAGTTTGTTAAAATTGTTTGCTTTGGGGGATTTACAAATTAGAAATTTTCTGTAAATGAAAACAAACGTAGGCGAACGCTTGTAATTGATTTTGCAGCTCGCCACGGCACATGAGTAAATCACGAAATCTATATGAAGAGTGAACCATTATTAGCCGACTAACAGCAGTTAAGTTATTTTCAACTTTTTATTTTATTAATTTTTATAAATATTAAATAGGAAGCCCAACACACCGCGACACAACTCGGTAATACGTGTCGGGCGATCCCATATGAGGACAAGTGAACCGATATTAGACAACTAACAGCAATGAAGGCATTTTGAACCTTTTATAGATTTTTACCGACATTGTATAGAAAACACAACAACAACGAGAAAAGTCTGTAAACCCCATAAACTATGTTGTTGATCTTTACACGAACTCTCTTTCTATATGCAGGCTTTACCTGTAACATTAATCACAATAGACTAAATTGAAAATTTTCTTTTCCTTTTCCTCTCGTATTAACTGAAATCCGTGCTTTTTGAGATTATAAATTCAGCTTAGTATGGACATGCACCACATTGCCTCTTGAAAGTGCCTTTTGCATTTTGAAGGTATGCAATAAAACGTCATTGCGTCTAAGCGCGTTGAATGCTTAGGTAAATATCTAGAAAAAGTGCAACTACCACGTTGCCGTAGCCGGGTTGAATTTCCAGTGCGGTAGACCATACGATTAGGTTGTGGGCGCAAGACATAATGCTTCCACTCGCGCGTGCACTTTTCAGGCCGCGGCCCCTTCATATCTCCCTCTCTCTATGTATGCGTGTTTATCTCTCTCTCTCTCTCTCTTTCTCTCTTCTCTCTTTCTCTCTCTCTTTCTCTCTCTCTTTCTCTATCTCTTACTATAATTTTGCACATATGTATGTTGATTAAATAGGCTCATGCTAATGAAGGCTGTAAAAAACTTTCTTATACGCGTTTGCAAGTATTCCAAGCAGGATGGGAAAGTTTATATACTTGGAAATTGCGGACAGTGTGGACAGTGCGGATTAAAATCAACTTTTAGAATTACATTGAAATACTTTTCACACCTGTTTGCGTATAAGCGTTTAACGAAGCGTCCAAACAGAATTGTTTCAACACATTCCCAAAGAGAGCGAGTTATTGCATTTGCCTCAATTAAAAACTGAAACACAAATCCACTTTACTCATATTGAACTTGAAACGGTCAAGGTTCGTGCTTAGATGAAGGTAAGTTTATAACTTAAAAGCAATTAGACAATTTAAAGGTCACTGGTTGCAGTATAGCGCGAAGTTAATGATTCTGTTTGTAAAATAAGAAACAAATGCAGATATGCATCGCAATTGTATCACTTGACACTTCAGCTAACAACGCAACCGTAATTTGTGACTTTGAAATTCTCCCTTTCAATAAAATAACCAACAACAACGTTATTATCGTTTCTTCTTCAATACCTACTACCGTAGAATGTGGATGTATTAAGCTCATCCTCTCCTTTGTAAGACATAGGGAAGTTATGAAACAAATACCACATGTTCGCAATTAGTGTAAGATATTAAACTGACTTAACCATGTTCATCGCGCCCCTTGTCTGCCTGTCTGTCCGTCGGTTATTTTTTATTGGAATGATCCAGCTTGCGCTTAAAAGAGACTCACTTTGAATTAGTGATCATAGCTCGACGTTATATTATTCTGTTGCAACTTACACCCGAGAGAAGGTATTTCTACTAAGACTGGAATAAATCTTTTGTGAAAATCATCTCCATCGATTAATTGCCACGCCAATCTTCGATAACATATCTTAATGTTTTGGCTTACGCTGTTTGGCATTTATCAAAGGTGAGCTTTAAGGCAAAGATAATTTTCTTATTTGTTTTCAACTGAATTTTGAAAAAAATGAAACTTTTCTAAAGTTTTTGAACGAAAATACCAATGATTGCATAAAATTGGTATACTCTGGTGACTACTTAAAGACTTTCGAAAGAAACTTTAACAAAAATTGTTGCCATGTTCTTGTTTGCTATTTATAGCCAACGGCCAAACTCGGAAGTTTAACAACGAGGACAAAAGCAAAACCGTTGTAATGGGAAAATGAAAAATGAAAAAAGGAAAATAAACTAAGGATAATGAGCACTAAAAAACGTAATAAAGTTTCTCTATTATATTTATTTATTGAATTTTATTTCGAAATTTTCAAAGAAAACGAACTGTTCTGGTGTTCTATGTGTTTTAAGGACAGAATGTATCCGTTTAAGTAAAATTCGTTTCCTGTTCTTCTTTAATCTGCACATGCTGCAACACTAAATCGACTGTGAGTACATAAATTCACTTTTGCTTCTCCACCTCTACATAGATTATACAACTGTGCCATAGGATTTTCACTGTTAAGCGCTAAAATCTATTTTCCTCGAGGGGTTATTGTGCACAAAGTGCAGATGATAGGTTAGCTTAACTAACCACATTGGAGACAATTGGTGCTGCAAATTTTAAGCATTAAATAAAAAAAGAAAACTTTATCCAGAGTGGGGCACTACTATTTGAAGTACTCTATTGAAATGCGAACAGTTCTTAAAAAGGCAAATGGAGAAAAAACCAATGTTTCTGTTATTGGTGTTAGTTGTTAGGATCCTTACATCAACTGCATATTAGGTTTTCAGCTTTCACTTTCATTTAATAATTGATTTTAAGCTGCATTAGCGAAAAAGGCGCAGTTAGGGAACAAATTTTTTTACACAAAACGATGCAAGTCGCGGATTAAAAGACAACTGAAAACACTACAGTACATCACAGCCCATTGTTAAGTGCTCTACACCAATCATATAACGACTTTTCAAAATAAGGCCTTATATGAGAGTCGGTCGACAAAGTGGTGTCATCCAAACTGTTTGCAATATCGATCGACCTTGTGCCAAAGCACGTCAATGGACCAAATTTTATTAAAATATCTCAAAAATGCGGCCTGCAGATTGAACACAAGAAAATAAGACAGAAAGTCGGACAGATGGACAGGCAAGCTTAGTGGTATAATAAAAGGTGGGTCTATTTCAAATTCTCCTGAATGGTGCTTGCAAACTTAATACATCCTTGTAACACAAGTGGTGTAGGATAAAAAAAAAGCAACTTTCTATACAATACCGGTGACACTTTATGGATTTATACTTTTTCAAAGCCATTCGATCTCAATATCTCTACTAAAAGGTTAGAAGGTTTTTAGATCAAATGGGAACACTTTTATATGAATATCATGTAATTCTGCCTCGCTGCCCGAAAGAGCATTTACTGTCCATACAGTGTTGACGATTCCTTGAACACTTTCAGAAGAAAATTCTCGAACCCATAGATTGCTTTTCTTGCTAGCAGAAAATGATTGCTTTGACTAGAATGCGGCAAGCAATGTGTGCCATACTTATCTTACAAGATATAACTTCGCTTGTACATGATGTTTACACATCTTGTAACTGTATACATTTGCCTATGGCTTTATAGTCAGAAAAAATGATAAATAAACAACAAAAATTTCAACTTGCGTTGTAACGGATGGCCACAGAAATCCTTTCTTAAAAAGGTCTTTTGCAAACAAAAAATTGACTTAATTGTCATCCGCTAGGGATGAGTTTAAAAGTAATCTGCTTGCCTCAGTTGACAGAGATAAACAACATTGGTTAAGTAATTGCTTGAAATATATTTAGAAGCACTCAAAATTATATTTTCTTTTGTAATATCACTTTACAGACATAAGTATTTTCTGTGTTGTCTTCTTAAGTCTTATCGTAACTTTCCACAAAATTATTTCCGCACTTATTTTCTCTTTCGTCATGCTTTCTTTTCGAATTTCTTTATATAAATTTTCCTTGAAGTAAGCTTAAGTGATCTATTTAAGGAAAGCGTGTTGCTTGCAATTCCCTGTCCGCAGTGTACGTGCGACAGTGGTTTGGAAATTTTCGCTGTTATCAAAGTGCTTCTTCACTTATTTCTTTACAAAATGTTTTGCTTCGAACATAAGAAGCGATACACGTTCGTGGCATTGAGACATTGTGTTAATATTTCTCAACGGAAGCGTACAAACTTTCATGTATCAATATTTTACATATTCCGCACAAATAATAATTAATAATTAAAAAGACTTTATAAATTCTTACGAGAGTTAAAATATAAATAGAAAATTATTTAATGAAAAGAAACATTTTAGACACGCCCTAGAAGAACTTTCATGCGCCCGGCTCTTTCACTAATGTGGAAAGACGAACCGCGAAACAAGGAGAGAGTATTAAATTTAAAAATTAATTGCAATTAATATGAACTTTAAACAGTGAAAACTTTGAAGAGCTTTCTTCGAGAATTGCGTTTTTTTAAATATAATAAAAAATAGAACAAAAAGAAATTTATTTTATTTTACTTCATTTTAAAGACATTGGAAAAATTAACCAGTAAGAAAATTACATTTGGCTGCGAGCGACTTTTTTGTAACCATTTCGCTTAATACTAATCAACAGCATGTAACCTTTGCATAGTCTTTCTCGGTGCTGCAAACGTTTTGATGAAAGAATGAAAGAATTTTAATCTTCTCTAATATTGAGTGGACGTGACTGATTTCTTCCATTTTGGTACAGGTGCTGCAGGACTATCCGCAGAATACAAATGTCAATTTTTATCGTTGCATAACAAGCGAAAGTTTTTGTATCTTTAAAAACGGAGGTTGTGGTGCTATACTGCGATCGTGTCGTTTGGTTCATTTGACTCAATGTGACTACTAACTTGCATGCAAGAGCTTTCAAACTTTCCAAACTGCCAAGTTTAAAGCTGATTACCTCATTTTCACGACAAGGAGAATGTTTACCACAAATGGACAGATGGACGGACATGCGTAAATCAGTTTAGAATTTGACACAGCTCAAGAATATATTTACTTTGAAGGAAATATGAATACTTTATATATCGAGGCTTCCTGATGGGTGCTGCAAACATTTTGACAAAATAAGTATACCTTTTATCCTTCGCTGATGGGCGTCTTAATAAGTCTTAATAAAGTTTGGAAAAATATTTCCTACTTTCTTGTCTGTAGCATAAACTTTTTGCTTGAGGTACGTCCGAAGAACATAATTAAATCGCTTTTTTTTTTTTAAACTTTTCTTAATAACACTTTCTTTCTATAAAATTATTGTATTTAAAAATTTATTGAATTAAATTTTAAAGAAACACTTACCGCTTCTTTTCTGCACCATATTATGGCCGTAGAGACGACTTAAATCGATGGCAGCAACCTTGACGGCCATT
>CCAG010019323.1:0-68512 GCA_001077435.1 Glossina morsitans morsitans | reverse complement strand
AGGCTCCTGTAATTTCTTTCCTACTCTCCTTATTAATGTGTTCCTTGTTTGTAATGAATTTTGGGTTGAAATTATATGGCTTTGAAGAAAATTTTCAAGTTAAATTATATACATAAAAATAATACAATAATTCACGAAATGTCTAAAGAAAGATTGTTCTCGTTTAATTTTTACATGATTTTGAAACTGCAAAAGAAGAAGAAATGTGTTTGTAAATGCTTTTTAATAAGAATAGATTTCGAAATTAAAGAAAAGTGTGAATTTCCTCTTAAGATTTTAAAAATTAAATTTTCATTACTTTACTTTACTTGACTGCTATCCCCTACTCGTGGTACAGGGATACACTTTTTTATTATGCCGGTTGGTTCAGAAAGTGATTCTAATTGTCTATCCGTCCTAGTGTCATCTGCCCATGTGTGCGTGCGTCCAAAGTAAAGATCGCAGTACAGTTTTTGAGGTATTCTGATGGACTCTACCGCTTTGTATAACACCTTACTTGCGTTATGTTGTTATGTGAATAACTGTGTTAACCGAAGGGGTGTAGACTATTCAATGGCTGACTGCGGCTCACTGCACTGCTATTTCTTGCTTTTAAATATCTTTTTGGCCAAAAGGGGTCTCACAGAGTTCGCCTTCAATACACAATTATTTTGTAAGGACAATATTGGCTGAACATTTCATTCCGGTCCTCCGTCTCTTCACGGTATAAATTACTTCTTGCTTCTTACTCATTATCAGTTACGCAGAATGTTGTCTCTTATTTGGCAGGCGTCCTGTTTTCTATTCTATGCTATTTCAGGACACAACAATTTTGTAATTCATTATGGTTATCTATCTGTCCATCCGTCTGTATGTCTATCTGTCAAATTTGTCAAGACTGAGAAACCAAAGATTGACTCACACACAGTTGTTTCCACAGTGAAGCTCGCAGATCGGAAGAGCGGTTCAGCAGGCATGCCGAGACCGAAATCGTATGCCGGCTTGTGCGTGCCCATATGTGTTATTTCAAGGGGAATTATTTGCACAAATTTCATTATATGTAAGAGTATACGTGGTGGGTGGGAGGTATCGAAAGCAAACGTTATTTTCTTTTTTTTGTTTTTCTTTTTCTACTTCACCTGTAAGGGGACATGTTTTCTATTTTCATTTCCTTTCTTGTGGGATGCTTTTGCAGTTTTCTCAATTTTCAATAAAAAGGGAAAAGAAAGAACTTAAAAACAAATATCTCCGAGAAAACTGTGGACATGTGTTTAACAACACTCTAATAAAGTAACTCAAGCTTTTAATAGTATTTTTTATTTATTTTTTTCATTCATTATCTCTTCAATTAGTTCTCGTTCCGTTTTTTCTTAGATAACTTGATTTTTTTAACCCCTTTGGGTGAAACATTCAAAAGGTTATTTGTTCTGTTAGTTTGCTCTTTATTTATTTGCTCTCCTTTATTTATTTAAAGTGAGGTGGTTTACTTATTGCGCTTATATATCAAAGCATTTATTCTTTATTTACGCGCTCTTAACGTAAAAATACTCCTCCCTGCTTACTGGCATCGTTACGCACCAAGTATACGATGGCAAGCAAATGAAATCAAAATACTATAAAGATTAAATTATTTTTATGATTATAACGTGTTGAAGGAAAACACCAGAAGAACACTGATATTATTATCACATTTCATTTTCACCTTTCAGCGAAAATGCTAACCGCAGCCCGATTGCATACCATTTTAGTATGGAAACGGATGCAAGCAATATAAGCACAACCTACACTATTATGTTGAACATTCAAGAATTTGTTAAGGAAAGATGAGGACTTCTTTTTTTCAAACTTGTTATATAAGTAAAGCCCTGGAAATAATATTTATAATTATTACGGCCTGACCAAGGAAAGGATGCCATGCAGCTAAGGACAATGCTTACGTAACTTGAAAATTCAAAAAAAATAATCACAAATTTAAATTGTCCTTAAGAAATACTATCTTACTTGTAATCTCTTCAAATAAGATAATTCTTTCTAAAAGGGCAAAAGCCGTTTGACAACCTAATCGAATTTTAATGAATCTTAGCGTTTGAGCTTTAATTGCAAGCGAAAGCGAATAAAAACATTAGCTCTCTTAAAAGTCATTATTTATCTGCGGCAGAGAAAGCATAATTAAATTTTTTTCGTAAATTTAGTGACATTTTGAGGAAAACATGAAAATGTCGGAAAACATTAGCCAACCGTGCGTAGGAAACATTAACAAAGCAATTGTGGAGACAAACTGACATTGCTTAATAAAGAGAAGGGCGAAGTATTTAGTAGCAGTCTATTATATAACCACAAAACGTCTCTGATGGGTAATAAACAACTTGCCACTCTCAGTGAATACCGAGAAGCCATGTAACGATTCTTAATAACTACAAGAACGTAAAAGCTTGTAAATGGTTAAAGGACAGCGAATTTGTGAAATTCATTAGACTTGTACGTACCCGCATACCAATGCAAACGCACTTAAGTAAATAAACAAATATTTATAAGCATACTTTTAGGCTATAATGTAAAAAGGAAAACCAACAAATGGTAGCAGCAAAGACAGTACTAGGAAAATAATTTAGGCGGATGGTAACGAGAAGGAAGCATTTTTATTTACGTTAATTCATTCGAGTAATAAACTTTTCCGTAATTTATGCGTAAGTATAAGAAAACATAAATCAGAATATGAACAAAAGAACGGAGAAAAACAAAAAGGTTGAAGACTTAAAGTTAATTCAACTTCAACATAAAAATGATTGATGTTTTCTAACTGTTCGGAAAAAGAAACCAAAAAAATACAAGAGGATTACATTGTTCCGTTTATGTTAAAAATCATGGCAAACCTTTTAAGCAAATATAATTCCATAAGTAGACGCATTTATAGTAAAAAGTTCTCCTTGCAAATGCAAATAAATTTCTCTCAAAATGAAAATCATATTCTCAGCTATGCTGCTCATTAAAAAATCTATTTTCGGTGTACAGAAGTTGGATTTTTGTTAAAATAACACTTCAGGATTTCATCGAAGGCCTTAAAAGCCGGGAAGAACTTTCGACCGTATTGCAACTCGTTTCCTGCATTATTCATTTACCACATTTCGCAAATTTAGACTGTAGTCGATCATGTCAAACTCGCAGCGAAAAGACAAAGGCGATTATCATAAGCACCACCTTAATCTAAGTGCGTACTTCACTTCCTTTTTCTTAAACTGTGTAATTAACTGGGAAAGAAATAGCCTGAAGATTTTCAGGGCACAGGACGGCAAAGTCTGACAAATTCAAATAAAAAATTCTATTCCTCCCACATGGACTGGAAAATTATATATTCTATTAGCAAAGGTTTGTCTGTAACGCAAAACCTTTTATATAAATTTAAGTTCAGATTAATAAAACTCTAAATGAATTTTACAAACACTGAAAAGACCAAGCGACCTGGAAAGTGAATTAATGCCTAATGAAAATTGTGTTTTCTTCTAAATCTTTAGTGAAAGCCTTTTTAGAGCAAGATTTCGTACAGTCCCTATTAACGCCCCTAGCTTGTAGATGGACAGGTTACTTTATTCAAATTATTATAAGGAAAAATGCACTTACTTACTTAAATAATAAATCTCCTCGTACATGTAAATATATCCAATAAAATTGTCTCAATCCCTCGCTACACCTCCCTTTGATTTCAAAGAACTCTGTGTTCGCATTGGGCCTTTTTTACACAGCTGACCGAATTTTACGTTGTTACTTTGTCGAATAACAGAAAAAAAAGAAGAAGAAGTACACACGATTCTTGGGCAAAATTAAGTGAAGAATGCGTAAGTTTTATTAGAAGAGTAAATCCTGCGAAGCAATCAATCGCACTTCAAAGAAATATTTTCAGTGTAATAACGCATATGATGCGAATGATAAGCGACGCAATCTACCTTTTAAGTCTCTCGGTGACACCAATGAGGAGAAGTTTGAGCGCCACATTCAAGAGGACAAACTAAAAGTGCCGTTTAAAAGACGTCGCCCACGTGAAGACTGCTCCAGCAGCCCAAGCAGCAATGGCAGTTGTAACGAACGACATCACCTAAGAGTACGTGCAGAGAAACGTTCACGTCATAACAGATGCATAGAAATTAAACATCATATGAGTGAAACCGATACTGCGATTTTGCCCAGACGTCAGAAGCAAATTGATATATATATATATAGTAAAGCACGCATGGAGCGAGAAACACCACTTGAGAAGGCTGAGCAAAAACGCACTAAACACAAACGGTAATAAACGAACAGGCACAAACGAAGACTTGATAAATTTTTAGAACACGAAACCCATAACGCGAATCAAGATGAAACGAAGACGAAGAATGAATAAATAAAAATAAGATCGGAAGAGCGGTTCAGCAGGCGTAATGTCGCCATGAAAGCAGAAGGATCTTCTTTTAGAGAGCTGTATATTTTGTTGGTTTTCTGTGCAAACCTCGACCAGAAGTGAGCGAAAGTAAGTAGTACAGTAGGGTGCTGAAAGAACTGCCTTTAAGCTGTACGCAACTGTACAAGATGTCACACTACAGCGTATACAATACAATTTCTTTCGATAGGTGTCGCTCTATGGCAAAAGACGCCATTCTTGGGAAATTTTACTTTTCCTTAATTCAATGGGTAGTTCTGGTAAATCCTTGCTAGAAATGAACAAGGGATGCGTTATGATATCCAAAGTTAAATATCTATGGTGGACCTATTTCGGGTGTTCTACGACAAACTATGGTATATTCCAATCCAATGAAACCAATCCCATGGTAACCCATAGAATTTCCTACCCTCCCCATTGTTATCTGCAAACATGAATCCTTCCAATTAACACCTGTTTCAGCAGATGACTTATTGTTTCTTCGAGTGGCGGATTCATTCTTGTGAATCTAACTGAGAGTTTTTTTGTGGATAGCTCTAGAAGACAAGTTTTTCGCTCCGCATGGAATTCATATTCCTTCTATAAGACAACAGAAATAGTGCCTAGTAACAGGCAACAGGCAACAGGCAATATTTCGAATAGTTAATGTATGACCGGTTTTCTACGATGAAGTTTCGAATGTCGAAAAAGAAAACAGCGGAAGCAATGCTATGCACATAAAACAGCAGAGATATTTGAAGCTTTACTTACAAAAAGAAACTCGCATCTTCGTACATAGAACATGGCCCCATTTTAACCGATTCCTCAAAAATTTTGCCAAAATCTAAACTACTTTAACGTTCCGTTCACTGCGGATATGTTCCTGAACCAATGAAAGAGCAAAAACCTTTCAACAGAAAGTAGGACAAAAAGACGATTATCCCAAATAATATATTTCTTTGCATTTACACGCCCTGTTTCGGCATCGAAAAAATGAATAAAATAATTTTTATAGCAACAATAGAGGAACACGTAAATTTTATTTGCTTCGGAGAAAACCTTGAATGCCTACAGCGGAACATTCAACAAGCTTTAAATTTAACTTCAATGTATGTTTCTCGCCTGGCGACACGCGAATCGCGAAGATGCCAATAAACCGCTGTTAAGTTAGCTGAGGTATTAGCTAAGCAGAAAGACAGGCGGACAAAAAGTCCTTAAAGAAATCGCTACGCCAGTGTTATGGGTTACGAGGGGTGCAGGGTGCAAGGTATAAAAACACATTAACTTGTCCTATTCAAAGAGGGATTGCAACGTGCTAAAGCATAATCTAAAGCTCTTCAGACATCGCTGTCGTTCGCGCTGCTTTAATTACTTTGTAAATTTCATTTCAAAAAGATTGCGTTTAAGTTTGTACTCAAAAGCGATTGGATAGGAAACCAATTCTAGGAAATCACACACTTTTCTGTTTGTTTAAAGTTTATTTAAAAAAAAAAAATTTGCATCTTTTTTTAAAATATTTTTTATGTTATTTTCTTGTGAGAACGAACTCTTATGACTAGTCAAATAGTAGCAATTGGATTGCATTGTCTGCTTTTCATTTGTTTTGCTTTCTTTTTTCTCTTTTATTCTCCAGAATGTTTTTAAAATTTTTCTCTTACGCGAACGTTTGTAAGTTCAAAACTCAACTGAATCATCCTGAGCTTTTACGTTACTTAATATACAAATTTTTACGCAAAAGTTGTCTGGTTAAGCTATGTTTCTATGTTTTCTCACTCAAACGGCGAATAAGTGGTAGAAGTAATGGATTTATTTTTACGGTAGTAAGGATGAGTGGCTCGATGCTCTTTGACCTCATATTTTAGTTGCTTTTCCGTTTAACTGAAAGCGATAGCGGGTAAGTTCGGATTACTTCGCTTCTTCATTACTTCGGGCGAACACTTAATTACTATTTTCTTACTATGTATTATCTACCAGGGCATGTAAGAATTTAAAAAAATTATTGATACGCAAAAAAACAGAGGAAAATTCCGTTCATTCTCCAAGACACCCACGTCAGTTTTTGTTACAGAAAAACTACCCACACAATTTTAAAATCGACTTTGTCTCGAATTAAGTGAAAAAATACTTTCGTCCAACATTTCAAAAGAGCGCCTTTAAACAAATGTTTTGTATTTCGTAGATAAAAGAGGAACAGAGAAAGAGTATATTTCCTTGATTTATCTAGAAACTGCAGGCGTGGTTCTAGATAAACCCTCGCATTTTTACAATTAACTGCGGTAGCTTCTAACAGATTTAGGAAACTTAAGCTTCTTCACGTTCACTTTTGAGGCGGATTATCTGGACACATTATGTCACGATGTTACTCTCAGGCACTTATGACAATAATAATAATAATTAAAATTTTATCGTTTTTATATTCCACAGTACTTGTGGTACAAAGGCTTATTAAGCTTGTGCGGATGAAGGATTTGAGATAGAGCTTTTATTATTGTGTGTCTGTCTGTCTGTCTTGTCTTTTGTATTCAACCTACAGGCCGCAATTTCTGAGATGTTTTGATGAAATTTGGTATTGTGAAGTGTTGTAATCCAAGGTCGAACGCTATTGAAAATGCTTCGCATCCCGCCATTTTTCTAATCACTTCCCTTACAAGGCCTTATTTCGAAAGGTCGTTATATGAATAACAGTGGATGATGTAGGGTACATAATAGTGGGCCACGGCCATGGTCCCGCGGAGGGACGTGAGGAAAGAGAAGGCCCAAGTGGGTGCTTGGTTAATCGGAAGTGTTGTGACTTTACCGACTGAACACTCTCTATTCTCTATAACTACGGCCAAAGTAAGCTCTACCGCATTGAGACTTGAACCCGCGAACACAGAACTGATAATTGCTATTCTTACCTACTCGGACACTCAAGCGGATTGAGAATCGTCTTTCTTTATTAGAATCAAGAAATCAATCTGAAATCACTGCATTTAATGTTGATTTTGCTACATTTTTATAAATCACAAACATAGTAACCTTTTTTTGTTGACTAAATATCCATGCATTTCCTTTTCTGTCGTCAACTGTTCTTGCTGAACTTATCCTTTTTAATTTCAAGCTCGATTTCACTCAATCACTCGACTTCACGAAATCAATAAATTGTGCTGTTCTTCGAATAAGTTTTAGTTGCCGGGAAACAAGGGGACCTCCGTACTCCGTACTATAAAATGGTTTTCACTTCTCCAGATGTGAAGTGTAAGACCTTAGACACAACAAAAACGTAATCCTTCTAATTCAAGCATGACGATCCTAATACAATGGTTTTTTGTAAATCCCAAGCTTAGCAAGTACTTGTCCTCAACTTGTTTGGAATAAAATTTAAAGTATTTTTTCTAAGAAGACACAAGATGGCCGGTTTGGCCGAAGAAGGAAGAGTGAGAGAGAGAGAGAGAGAGAGAAAGGACAATTAAATAATATACACTTTATATAGAAAGATGTAGCGTAACGAACGCAGTCATTAAGCAGTGTGGATATAAAGAGAGATTCGACTAAAGCTCTCATGAAACCAGCAAATGGTATAAGAAGAAGGTAAGAAGGTTTTGCTTTTGTAATAATAAAATAATCTGCGTATGGAAGAAGATAATAAATTGAATTTATAAATCAATTTTCATGTCAGAAGATAGAAGAGATGTTTACCTACATTACTGACATGCCATGCCATGCCATGGCGTCATCTATAAATGCCAATAATGCATGTTGCAATTTCCATATGATATAAAAATCGAAGGCGGCACTAGCCGCATATAAGCGAACTTTACATAATGCAAATATATGTGTATTTGCATACTCAACACACGATGGTTTGACAAGCTTCGAGTCAGCTTGAACACAACTTATGATCTTTTATGGAAACGTGTCATTCTCTATTTCACACGTCATTGTTACCCATGCCCCAACACTAAATGGAGATATATTCCGTCATTCCTTCTGAGAAGTTATTTAAATACAATTTTTATAAATTTATGCACATGCTTTAGTGCCTCTGATAGGTTACATTCCACGATTCAATACAATCGTCAGTGAAGAGTAAACGAAAAGCAAAAAAAGTCAAGCAAAACAGATAAGAAGGATAAAAAAGAGAAACTAATACTTAAAGGTCGTAAAATGCAAATTTGTATTTCATTTAACGACAGAATGTGTCTGTGTGTTGTATCAAAACAGAAATCTTATGTTAAATGTACCATAAAAAGTAATGAACAATTTTCTGATAAACTTAAAACTACTACGACTATGCCATGTGTGTGTACGTGTGTAAGATGGACCATCGATTCATGCAAAACAGAGTAAAAGGAGTAGTTCTGTAAAAAGGAATTTTTTAACTTTTAAAATTTCTTCAATTTTTATAAAAATTTCTCTAATGAGTTTTGAAATGAAACTTCCACTCTCCGTCGGCACAATGTAACGAAAAGACGGAGGAAAAAGTTTAAAGAAATTTATCATATTACATCTATTAAATGTAGAAATTCAAAACACAAACTATCTTTTTATTAAAAAAGAAATTTGGTCAGTTGGATGAACATATAGATATGGAAATTTGAAGTATTTTTTATTTTATTTACTACTTTTTAATTTAAAACAAGTAAAATCACTGTAGAGGACCATGGCTCACCATAAATACCCTACATCAGCACCCTACAGTTATTCATAGAACGAATTGTCGAAAAAACGTTATCTGCGAAGCGGTCCAAAAAGGTGTTCCGTACCGAAGCACTTCCAACAGCTTCCGTCCTTGGCCCAAAATACGTCAGTGCACTAAATTTAATCAAAATATCTCAAAACTTGTCGCCCGCAGGTTGAACCCAAGAAAACAACAGAAACAGATTGGCAGACTGGCAGAATGGAAAAAATGTTCGTCGGATTTTATGATCCCAAGATATATTTGGTTTCTCTCTCTCGTCGCATACTTACATAACTAATTTAAATATTCTTTGTCCACGATAGTATCTGTCTCCATGCGTCCGTATTTTCCGTACTAATCCTTATGGACGTAACTGAATCTTTTTATTTTTTTAGTGGTATTTTATCGAAACAACTCTCTCTTTGTCTTGACACATACTAGGAAGTCTAAAATACTTCTCGATCGGAAACTTCAGTTTATATAAAAAAAATATGAGGACAGTTTGTTCAAAACAGTTTCTTGTGGAATCGCTTCGTAATATACGTCCACTATAAAAAAAAAATGTCAGAAATATTTTAATGATGCTTTCCAGAAATTAGTGAATGACTTACACGAAAAGAAGGAATATTTGTAAAATGTTATTACTTAAAAATATCGTCTATTGTCTCTCACTGTCGGTAATCATTTCTGGCTTGGACCAAGTGCGGTCTATAGCATTGGAGTTGTGAACCCGTAAACACCGGTTAGGTAATCGCGACTCTTATCCAACCGGATAAGACAAGATATAAAAGGGGATATTCTTGTAGATTGCCCGAGTATTAATGAAACTGAATCGCATTTTTTAAGTTAGCTATAGTCTTAAGTTTGACAATTTCCCCATAACCGGTTTACGCTGATATATCGAATTTCCAAAAATTGTTAAAAATAATTTGAACTTTTTTTAGCTCGTTCGAAGGGCATTTGTACATAGATTAGCGTGACATAGTTGAATGTAGGCGACGTTTTTCAATTTGTAAGTCACGTACTGTCCAATTACATTACCTCGTGAGGGGTGGCTGTCGCCAGTACCGCCTTTTGAGGAGTTCATTCAAAGTAGTTAACGAAAGAAAGAAAATCTTTAGTTTTCTTCCAGTAGCTCAAAGGTATTTTCATCGAGATTCATTTGGTATTTAGAAGCATACCTTAGGCTGTCTAATGTGGGTAGTCGGCTTTCAAATCCAACTGTAGGTTGTTTACTTAACAGAGTTAAGTTACGGCGTGTAACATGGCTGGTACATGTCTTTGCTAATTTAAGTCAAATTGATTTTCGCACAGCTGGAAAAAAACAACATATTTACAACTAGTCCGACTACAATATTGGTTTTGTTGGCATTCCTTCGATTCTCTTAAAATGTAAACATTGTTCGGCATTGGCATAAAATAGATAAAATTTAAAAGTATTTAAAAAGTTAAAATCTTTAAAAATAACTTCTTTTTTAGCGCCTCTGGCAGCTCTGGCAAAATGTGCTCTGTGTTTGAGATAATGACTTCTTCCTCCTTTCTTCCACCCTGCAGCAAAACGGACAACCTACCACGCATAATTCTATGTTTTTCAATGCGAGGAAAAGGAAATTTCACTCAAGCTCTCCTCATTAGCAATGAAAAGCTCAATGAAACCATTTGTAGTTTATATTAAATGAATGCACATACAATACATGAAATGAACGACTCCTCACAAAGTATCCATTTGCTTATCATTTCACTCCGAGCTAAAATTTTATGAATTTTCATATGTATGGACCTCCTGTTGCTTAAAAAAACTAACAGGTGGCAAGCATTTGAGAGTAAAATGTTGAATAAAAATTTTCGCACACACATATGAAAATGAAAACAATGCATGCATTGAAGCAAATGCCACAATAAAATGTAACATATTTTGGGGCTGTTGAGGAGGATTTTGCAATAATTAAGAAAGTTTCGTACAACTGTTGAGAGTTTAATAACTTAATACCAGTATCATATTTTATGCATCTGATTGTCTACCATGACTTGACGTCGATGCTACACAGCATGTATACGATTTGTATTTTGAAAATGCTGAAACTATGGTATGAAGTCAGGGTCGACGTACGTTAGCAGATCAACCCACTACAGTACATTACATAAACCAGCTTACTTTTGCCTCATATACGTGATTACGTTTAACTAACATGGCTTTCTTTATGTTAAGGTCAATGCAGGAACGTAAGCACATGTTTTCTATGTCATACATAGTTCCTCTGCCTCGTTAGCATTTCGTTCGGTTTCTCCTATCCCCGTTAGGTGTGTGGGCGTACGGTTTCATACATTTAATACAATGCTTTTAATGTGTAACCTTTTTCACTGTACGGTTAATACGTTTTTATCTTATTTTGGATTTTTCTTTTTTCACGTTAGTTCAGGTAAGCAAGTGTTGCTTTATACGCGATGGGTTTGTGCTGGAGCTTTCAAAATTCATATCAGAGGTTTTAATTAGTGGTTGTTAAACATTTTTAGGAAAAAACACACACACAGGAAACTCTTCCAATTTATTCAACCAACATTGCATCATATTTAAGGACATGCAGTCCGTCTACATGAGGAAATCCAAGTAGAAACGAAAAATATTTCATCCTTTTTCGTGTTTCCCGTAATGAAAAGGAATGATGTTCAGTAAACCGCAAGACCACAAAAAGCTGCTGGTAGTGGCTTACCAGATCTACTTACACCTTACGCCTTAATGCACTCAAACCTGGATAATGAAATCATACGCCGACTTAACTTTCCAAGCTTTCCTTATGCAATTCGCGGAGAATTTGAACAACAACATAAAATAATGTTCGATGTATCTATGTAACCCTTTATGCGTGTGTGTAATATTTATTATTATTAAGTGTAAAATACAGCAAAGTTAATTTCTGGGACATGTGTTGGCAACTGAATGCGATTCGTTATTCTTGCGGCATTGTTATGATATAGAAGTGGCTTGCATTACCAGCAAGTAAAGCGAAACTCATCAAGAATTCAATTAAATGAATAAAGCGAATAGTGCTCTGGAAACTAGATTTTAGTTATGAATCCTAATATTCCTTTTACTCTCAAACATATAACATAACAAGTACACGACAAATATAAAAATAGCTGATGGCTATAAGCATTCGAAAGAAATCTCTTTTGGCAATAGATTCCTACATGAACATAAGACCGCAGCTTAGTAGCAACTTGCTCCATAGAGGTACGCCTTTCTCAGCACCATATGTAGGCAGTGCTTAGATCACACATCCAAAGCATAACACACATATACTCACTGAATATGCCGTGTAAGAACAGTGATATGCTTGCCATGACTCATCCGAAGAATAAATGTGGATTACTACTTAAACAGAGCTAAGAGACCTTTCCAATTTAAAGGAATTCGCCAGTAAAAACTGTGTAGTGGCACTTGGCCAACCATTCAATAGCCTACGTCAGCCTACAGTTATGTGGAGAGTGGTCGAAAGAGTGCACCGATCCAAAATATTTTCAATATAATTTTCGCTCTTGGGTTAATGCATGTCATTGTACCAAATTTCAATAAAATATCCCAAAAATTGCGACAAAGGAACAACACAGACAGACTTTAAGCCCTTCTGGGTGTGGCATACGTCCGCACAAATTTTATAGACCTTTGTACCACAAGTGGTGTAAGGTATGAAAAAGATACTTCCTGAGATCTCCTTCAATATTCTATACACACCAGCAGACGAAAAATACCTCGTATCTGTTAATGCAATTTGCCGGCAAATTTTTCCAAACAACTAAGATTTATTAATATTTATAATAGAGAAAGCGATGAAACAACAACAACGAAAAAGCAATTAAAATTTTGAACTTTTATCCACATACTTTGGTTTTGAAATTTTCTCCATAGTTCTTGATGCTCTTAACTATTGTCTTTACGTGAAAGAATCGAAACGAGTCTAATTGTAATGTGTTTTCACCAAAGTTTAGTTAACTTTTAAAAGTGCTTTTCCTCCATATTTGAGTTGCGAAGAAAAAACCAAAAAAAATTGTAATAAAAGTTTGACACTTGAAAGATTTGGCATTCACTAAAAATATTTGAAGAATATATCAGACAGTGCGGGAAGCACGGAGGTAGATGAATCTCTCTTATCTAATAGGTGAAATATATTTTTCAACTTCTCCGCACGCTCGGCATACTTTCTTATAAACTTCTTTACCCGCTGAGTAAGAATGATTGTATATGTATATACTTACATCTGTTTCTGAACTTCAATGAATATTAAAAAACGTAATAAATAAAAAATTTAATTAGGAAACAAGCTATGAAAGTTTATTAACAATCGAAAGGCAAAAGATATGCTCCCTGAATTGTATTGTTATTTTAGTGGAACATTGTATTAAGATGACAATGGCTTTCAACTTTTACTTAAGCGTGTATTCATAAGAAATTCAAGTCTATTGTAATAAACAAATTCAACTGATCAACACTGTATAAACACAAGACCTATCGTCGGTGCAACTTACCACCTTAAACTTCGATGGTGATACAGGTGGTGGTTTAGCTGTTCCAATCCGTCTTTCAATCCATCGTCGCGACTGCTTCGGTCGAGCTTGTACCCTCATATAAGGGAGTTTCAGAACCCGATGTCTCCTCCTTGTCGGGGGCATTTATTTCTCTGCTATTATGAGAAGGCTTGTTATTTGCTTTTGATAACGTTTTAATCGAACTCCTTTGAGAACTTTTACATTGACAACTAACACTTGGTGATACTTCCCACAATATATTCCCCTCAACGTTATCATCGGTCGTTTTCGCCGGAGACCCGTGTTTGCATTGAGTTTTCTCATCAGTCTGGATAGCTTTTCGTTTTTGCATTAAAAACTTTAACGATTTATAATAAATAAAGGCTTTTTGACCTAAGCTTTGCTTAACGTTTGGCAAAATATTTGACAAATCGATCAATGTCTCCTTTCGACGCGGCATTCTATAGTGACTTTTGGCTCCTTTAATGTTGGGGGTTTGTGGTGGCAGTGCTTTTTGGCGATAACGTTCAATATCTAACAACAGTTTTTGGAAGCTCTGCATTTTTTTATGTACGCTAAATTTCTGGTTGTCCTTAATTGTGCCGTTAGAATTATCCATTTTGCAGTTGATTTAAAAATTGTAGTTTTTTTTTTGTTAAAAAGAAAATTTTAATGAAAAAGAAAATTCCAAATATTTATTTTTTCTTTTTTTTAATTTTTTTTTTTAATTTTGACTTTACTGACCAAACGACGTAGAAATAATGAATGATTTCAACAGAGTTTCTTTGATAGATTATTGTCTTTGTTATTGCAGGACTTTGTTATACGTAGAAACATCAAAGCGCGTCCATGCTTGCTTGTCGTTTCACTTATTTTTGCGAATTTAATACAATGTTTTCGTATATTGAGTACGTAGTGTGCTGTTTGAACATCAAAGACATTCATTATCTGATGTTACATAAGATTTCAAACAGATGCCGGTCTTAATTTTCGTTAACTTACAATTTCAATTAAAAAACGTCCGCAATTAAGTTTTAAAGTTTTTATATGCTGAGTAGTCCCAGCCTAGATTCGTCCCAAATAGATATTCCGCATTTATTCCAAATTTCCAAAGCCTAGTGTTCTGTTACATTTTTTTATTCCACAAAATAAAACTTAACGGTTTTTATTCGATCAAGGTGCGCCAGAGATGCCGTACTCTGCATCTAACTACTCGTCAATCTTAAAACGCCTGGCAATACCGTCCACTGAACAGCTGACATGTTTTTTTTTTTTTCTTGATATTGTAAAACATTAAAAACGAATAAAAATGCGATATAAAGAAGAAATAAGTATTTTTCCTCGTTTTGATAAATTAAACAGCTGTGAAAACTGTACTAATAATTGAATACCGGAAAAATCAATATATATTTTAATCAAAAATTATTATAAAACTGTGTAACTTTAAAAATAAGGGGGTAGCAATAGCTTATTTGAAACAAGTTAAAGGTAAATAAAAATGAATGGTGCTGTGTCTGAGGGAACTGCGGGAATTGCTGAACAGAGTGATTCCCAACCCAGCCATTCAGTTATGGCAGAGCCGTTGCATATACAACGTTTGGAACAGGTATTGGATATGCGACCGTTTATGGTCTATGCTCGTGAAATAATGGGGCGGCCATTAAGCAGCGACGAAGAAGATGAACTAGAATCTGTTGTTGAAGATTCAGATGATGAATATGTTGAACCAAAATTTAAGAAAATTAGTAATAAAAAGCAGAAAAAACTGACAAAATTAGGCACAAAGGAGGGTAAGTTTAGTAGTTTATTATGATAAAGTACGAAATTAAGAGAAAACCTCACGTACACTATCCTTCAGAGCGTCAAGCGGTTAAAATGCAACTGTACAATTTCAATGATTTAACTGCCGACCGGGAATGGTTATACGATGTCCTGCTGAGTGATACTGATACGGATACAGAAATCAGTGATGAAGATGAATACGTCAGAGAGATGATAAAGGCACATGTTCGTCAACAAAAGATGAGGGAGAACTTTTACAAAAAGGCTACGGTGAGCAAGTTTTGAAGATATCTCGTTTTCTTTTTAGAAATCATTTGTTTTTTAGAACACTCAATACGCTTATTATGGAGCTGGATTTCTATCTAACCATGATATGTACCCCGAGCATCAGCAGTCTATCGTTGGCGTTCGTAAACGACGTAGACGTGGGAAAAAAGAGAAACCGATGAAATTAGCTCCTCTATCCAAACCTGTTAACAAAGAGCCAAAAGCACGTAAACCTCGCAAGCAAAAGCACAAGCCTCTAATGGATGAACCAGAGCCGGGAGAGGTGGATCCTGAAGATCTAAAGCATTATGCGTATGCTGACACAACGGCTAATGATGAAGACGATGATGTAGAAGTGCAATCAGATGATTTAGCTGATTCTTCAATGGTTTTGGACTCTCACGGCCTGCAAGCGAGTGCTCTAACTTACCAATCCGGTAGAGGTCGTAGACGAAAAAGCCAGCAGGGTGTCTTACGCACACCCGAAGTAATGGCAGCACGTCGTAAACGCGTATGGCAGTTAATGGCTAAAAAAGAATTGGGCCGCTGTCAGCGTGCCAAACTTAATAATCATAAAGAAATGGTACAAAATTGTAAACGGGTAGCTACTATGTGTATGAAGGTTGTGCGGCAGCGCGCTATGCACTCGCAAAAGGTTATGAAAGAAACAGTTTGGCGTGCTAAACGTATGTCGCGCGAAATGCTGGCCTATTGGAAACGTTATGAACGTGTAGAGCGAGACACACGCAGGCGTATGGAAAAAGAAGCCGAAGAGCAACGAAAAATGGACGTGGAACTTATTGAAGCTAAGCGTCAACAAAGAAAACTAAATTTTCTGATTACCCAAACGGAATTATATGCTCATTTCATGTCTCGTAAACTTGGCCAGGGATCAGAAGCCGAACAATTACGAATCCTCAATCAATTAGACGAAGAAGCAAATCCTCGTTTGGCGGCTTATGATGACTACGATGCCGAGAAAATGAAGCTATTAGCTCAGCAACATGCCGAAGAAGCGTTTGCTAACGATCGGCACAAAACAAAACAATTTGATACGTCTGCCGTTTTGAAAAATAAAAAGGATGATATCGTAATCAAAGAAGAAGATAAACCAGAGTCATTGTTACCACAAAACAAGATAGACTTGCCGCAACCTTCCATATTTCAAGGGACCTTGAAAACGTATCAAATTAAAGGTTAGAAAGTAGCAAACTAAAGAAGCAATTCAAGTATATGTTTAAGAATTTCGAATTTTTATATCCGATAGGTATGACTTGGTTGGCTAATCTTTATGATCAAGGAATTAGCGGTATTTTGGCTGATGAAATGGGTTTGGGCAAAACAGTGCAGTCTATAGCTTTTCTGTGTCATATAGCAGAATGCTATGGTGTATGGGGTCCTTTCTTAGTCATTTCTCCAGCCTCCACTTTACATAATTGGCAACAAGAAATGCAACGCTTCGTACCCGACTTCAATGTAGTTCCGTATTGGGGTTCCCCGAATGAACGTAAAATTTTGCGACAATTTTGGGAGCAAAAAGACCTGCACACTCGGGAGGCGAGCTTTCATGTAGTCATCACTTCTTACCAACTAATAGTATCCGATTATAAATATTTTAATCGAATCAACTGGCAGTATATGGTTTTGGATGAAGCTCAAGCCATTAAAAGTGCTACTTCAATGCGTTGGAAACTATTGCTGGGTTTTAACTGCCGCAATCGCTTATTGCTCAGCGGGACTCCCATTCAAAATAGTATGGCTGAACTATGGGCACTGTTGCATTTCATAATGCCCACACTCTTTGATTCCCACGATGAATTTAATGAATGGTTTTCCAAAGATATAGAATCGCATGCAGAAAACAAAACAGGAATCGATGAGAAGCAAATCTCAAGACTACATATGATTTTAAAACCCTTCATGTTGCGACGCATTAAAAAGGATGTGGAGAACGAATTGTCTGATAAAATTGAAATAATGGTTTATTGCCCACTAACCATACGCCAAAAATTACTCTATATGGCTTTAAAACAAAAGATACGCATCGAAGATTTATTGAATTTAGCGCGTGGTGGTCATCATGGTAGTGGCGCTAGTACTGACGGTCACGTAGACCGTAATTTCACTTCAAATTTAATGAATTTAGTAATGCAATTTCGTAAGGTATGCAATCATCCGGAGCTATTTGAAAGACGTGATGTTAAAAGTCCTTTTGCGGTCAAATGCCAGGAATATGTTATACCCCGCTTAGTATATGATGAAATTTTGCTGATCAGAGCCATACCCAGCAAACGGCATTTATTATATAATCGGTAGGAGAGGATTATTAGCTCAAAAAAATTCATTTATATCACATTATAATATTTGCAGATTTTCGATTTTTAAAGCTGATTACTTGCATCATTCCTTATTTAAAGAGCCTCAGAAAAAAACTGCCACAAAATCTTATCAATCTCAACATTGTTATAAACGCTATATAGATTTAAATGTTTGCGATGGGGGATGTTTCAGTTTTACTCGTTTGTGTGATTTGTCGCCCAAGGATATGGAAGATGTTACTATAAATGGTTTAGTAACTTGGTAAGTAACACGTAACACGTTTTACACGTTTCCTCTGTTTAAGTTCAAGTAGAGATAGGCAGCTAAATTTTCTTAAATCTCCCATCTTTTCAAGAGGCTTATTACTATTTAATAAGAGTAATAAAATATTGTCTTCGACATTTTACTAAAACGCATTGTTTTAAAAACCTTATGTATGCATCGTCCCAAAAGGCTTAAAAATATTTAAAGTTAGTTGACGAAATGTGTAATAGCTAAAAAAAGTCCCAAAATATCACCTTATTTTAGGGATTATAAGCATACAAGCATTTTGTATCCGGCTGTAATAAATTTTTTTGCCAATCATGTTTATGTTGATAAACCTCAAAAACGGAAAAAAAGAATCGAACTTCTTCACTTTATAATAATGACCGGTTTTTCTATTTAGGGTTATGTGTGAGGCACAAAAAATCAAAGTTTGTTTATTATATAACACCATAGGCGTGTGCCTTGATCAATTTGGCGTATTTTCAATATTAGTCCGATAATGTAAATTTTGCCACCGAAAGAGTGTTCATTGTTTGCCGATAAGACAAGCTTGTCTAGATTGATTCAGAATACCTGAGTTCCTTCACCTCCATAAAGATATTAAACCCAAAAAAAAAAAAATTATTTGTTTATGAGAAATGTATATTCTTTTTTATAGCTTTCAGCACTACATTAAGAAACTAGCCTTCTATGAGCTATTGGCTAAACGTAGACAATGGTGGTCTCATTACTACAATCCGGTGAGGTTTCAATTATTGGAGCCCACCTTAGAAAACGTTTTAAATAAGAACTTTTTACCACCAGGCAGTAACTTGAACAAATTTCTGTTTACCGCTGTGGTAAGATAAAATGAATTATTAGCTGAAGAGACTTCGACTCGATGACATAATTGCTTTTATTATTTTTATAGACGTCCCAAGAAAGTACCGTGTATGCCTTTGGAGATTTTCGTACACAAAATATTCCAGAAACCATTGAACATCGCGTCATACGCAGCAAATATAAACAAAATGTTGAAGAGGCGGAGATAAAGAACGAAATGTTAGATGAAACTGAATCAGAATTAATAATGCAAACTGGTGGTGCTGGCTCGAAAAATAAGTTAAGTAAAGAAGCTTTACGTTTATTGCCCGAATTTCATCATAAAAAGCATGTCACCCATTATTATCAATGCGAGCCTTTGGAAATGCCAAAATTCTTATATGCTCTAAATCAAAGAGTGCAAGCGTACAAAAGACAATTGTAGTAAGTTTTTCCTAATCTTTTAATTTAAAAAGACTTTCATCTCATATAATGTGTGCTTATAGCTGCGAAAGCCGTGCGGCTGCTTGGTCACAAATACGTCACGAACATTGTGAAAGTCGTGAAGGCCTTGAATTAGTAGAAAATGGTTTAAAATTATCTGCGCCTGGTTTCGGTTGGTCTTCGATCATTATCCCTGACAAGGAAACTTTAATATCCGATGCCGGTAAATTGTCTGTTTTGGACAGTCTCTTAACTCGTCTGAAGGCTGAAGGTCATCGCGTTTTGATTTATTCCCAAATGACTAAAATGATTGACTTATTGGAGGTTTGTTTTATTATTTCCCCAATTTTCATACCCACCACTGTACAACGAGGGTATACCCACTTTGTTATTTTCATAATATGTGTTACACCCAAAAGGAAGCTTCAGAGAACCATATAAGGGATATATACATTCTTGATCAACCTGAAATTCTGAATTGTGTTTATCCATGTCCGTCCGTCTGTATATCTGTATGTCCGTGGGGTGTTTGTTATTGGCACTCTCGTGGTCGCAAAAATGAAGATGTCGACTTAAATTTTGGTAGAAACATTGGAAGTTTTTGCATGCGGGTTAATATTGAAAATGAGCTAAAGTGATCAGGGCAGAAGTCCGAGCATAAACTGAACGCAACACAGTTTTTCTTAACAAAAACTTGCAGATTTTTGCTCTTTACTCGGAAATTATTAAAGTTAGAAAGCTGCAATTTTCCACGTTTACTTTACGAAGCACTTACGTGCAAAAATGGAAAAAATCGGCCATGCCCGTACAAAGTTACAAGTGATTAAATAGGTGTATCAAATAAAAGAACTTGGAAAGTAGAATGCTAAAAGCATAGTGGTGGGTATGCGAGATTCGGCCACCGCCAAATAAAACTTTCTTAGTTGTTTTCTTATAGTTTATGTGAAAATGCATTTTCAGGAATATATGTGGCATCGAAAACATCGCTACATGCGTCTAGATGGTTCTAGTAAAATATCAGCCCGTCGTGATATGGTTGCTGATTTTCAGTCACGACAAGATATTTTTGTATTCTTATTGTCCACACGTGCTGGAGGTCTTGGTATAAATTTAACTGCTGCTGACACGGTAAGTTTAGTAGGAAGATTATTGAAATGCTATGTTTCAGTAACTTAATAGAACCGCTGGAAATTGTTCTGCTGAGTAAAAATTTGGACAAAAAAAATGTAAAGCGACAACGCGATTGAAAATGCACAGTTTGTTCCCTGTACTTAACCTTTTTTAGGATTGTCCGTAGGCAGAAATTTCATATTTTGCTTAAAGTTCTAAGCTCGCTTGTTTATGCAATTCTAAGAAACGCTCTCTTCTATCATAATTGGGAACTTTTACAATAAATATATATCAACTGTGTCTGCAGTATGCTAAACATACTGAGCTGCGTATTTACAAGCAATAACTGTAATATGACCAATCGATAAACGATGGCTATCTCTAGACGGTACACAAATTTAACAAATGGATACGCAAATAGAAAGACCCGGAAAGCTTTCAAAGAAAACGTGACTACTTAGCCGACGTTGGTTATGCGTAAATTTTAGCTTTAAATCTCTATTATATTTTCAAGAGATAATTATAATTAAAATTTGTATGCTGAATGTTGTGCTGTCACAATTACCTGTCGAAGTCTTCCCGGAAACATTTCATGTGTAAGAAATAGGTTGCAAAGTTTTTTTACTAAAATATTGGGGGCATCTATGTTTAAAAGCAAATTATTCTAGTTGCTTTCAATTGATGACACATACACACATCAATAAATGGATAAACATCTCCATCTACTGTAATACAAGATGTATAATTTACGTCCTACTTTGTTGAGAAAACTATGAAAAGCATAAAAAATCAAAAAAAAAGAAGAAAAATGGTTTTTTATTGTCATTGTTATATGTTGAATTAATAAAAATTTCTTGTGAGTCCTAAATTTATTTGCTTTCCGGAATTGCAACAAAAAAATATTTATGAAATTTTTGATGACTCCGCCAGCAAGTACCAGCTCGAAAACTAAAGACAGAGCCAAGACACACCTGGCGACAAAATTTAATGTGTTAATGCAGAATGAATTAGGAAAATTGAAAAAGTCGGTTCCCCTATACGGTGAAGAGACCAAAATGAGTAAATCTAAAAGATTGAAGAAATGGCAAACTGATACGGAGCGAGGTGTTTTTGTCGATGCTTTAACTGATGATTATCCGGAGGATACCTTTGGAGCATCCAATGAAAAGTATTTAGTTGATCCGCCTGTGCATAATGATTACGGCCGTAATAGAGGAAAGAAATTTTGTCAAAGTAGAAGCGCTTTAAACTTTGAGAATAATTCAGGTAATGGTGCGCCTCGTTCTACGATAAGAAAAGATCGTAACAATTGTTTGGTTCGCTCAATCTCCAAGACTGCTGACAGCGGGGATTCTCTCATATCGACTTCGCGTTCACGCAATACCGTTACGAAGATGAAAAACGAAAATAAACCTAGTTGTTCGATCAAAACCAAGAGCGGGGCCCAGCTTCTCAATCGGGATAAGACGACATTCGAAGTCCCAACCAAAAGCAGCAATTTCAAAAATCAAGTTTCTTTATCGCCAACAGTGCCAGAGGCTACAGATGAAGTTCGTTTAGCTCACCGACTACGTTTGGCCATCCAGGAAGGCCGCTCGAAGAATATACGAGAGAATGAACAACTACGGACTGTGGTATTGAGAGCCCTCGACCAGCATATACCTTGGCCCACTATAGAGGCTATGCTCCAAGATTGTGGATCACCGCAATGCATTACAACAAACTGCTTTATCTTGCAAATACGCTTTCAACGCAAGGTTGACTTGATTTGTTCTGTGAGAACCAAAAATATAATGGCATTCAAGAGGAAAATACTAAGCATATTGAAGAGCCACGGTGCCGTCTTTTCGTCGGTTATGCATAATTTCAGTCATTGCTGCGTGCTAGAAGCGTTAGCGTCCTATCGTACCCCCATACAATTTTCGGATTTTGAGAGAACTCTAGCCAAAGATGCTATGGAGTGTCATGCGACGTCTGTGGAGATTGTCGATTATGAGACCGGGGCCGTCAATCTGAAATGTCATCCCATGCAGTTGCCTGATGTATCGGTTGCTTTAGAGCAAAGAAATTATAAAATTATATCAACTGATTACGGGTTTCGACCACGAGAACGCGTTCAGTTAGATCAGAAAGAGCATAGAAGGTATAATCGTCTTCTGAGCAATTTGCGTAAATATCCTGAAATCGAATGTATTTACGATAATCTAAATCCTGTAGATTTGCAATCGCCTGAGCCTAGTAAAGATGAGTAAGAACATCCAATATATCGAACGGAATTATACGCAACGTAATTTGATTATATAATGACAAATAAAATGTTGATGTAAATTTACAATGCCCACCGCCTAGTTTCAAAAATAAGAGATGTTACATCCTTCTCACTCATTCATTCACTCACCTAACAAGATATTCTTATTCTTAAATATTTTTTTTTTTTCGTAGTCTGCGCAATATATGGTACATAGTATATAAAGTTTGTGCGAATTTGAATTACCTAATGGGCGGAATGAAGAACCACCTTCTGAATCGCCAGCTTCTCCGTTTGTCTGTCGCTGCATTTTTGTATTGAAGCTGTAGGTCGAAATTTTTGACACATTTTGACGAAGTGTGGTATACTGTGTTGCTTTAATTAAGGCAAGGGTGAACGCTATCGAAGATAGATTGTATTGGAACACTTCCCTCCTCTCCCAGTATAACACCTTGCTTTTTCGAGGAAAATAATTGCATTTCAGCATATTAAATCGATCTAAAGAAATTTGGATTGCAAGGACTTATTTTTTGAGCTCTCCCGCAAGTAGCCTATCCTACAAAAAGTAAGCATTCTTATCGGAAAAAAGGATGACCGGTTTTATAACGAAATTTGGTTCGTAACGATGATTTGGTTCAAAAGTACCGAGTTTGGACGACACAGGACTTTCTTTTTCTCACGCTATGTAATGATCTTCACGAAAAGTAAATCTTTACATCGCAATAGACTAATTTTAAATGACGAGTACATAAAATGAAGAAAAAGGCCACGTCGGGCGCAAGCGCCCTTCCATATATGGGTCCCTATTAAAATGCGTTTACATTACATTTGATCACAAAAAAAATGAAGTGTATTAGGCGAAGCAATGCTTGACTACAATGTTTTTACATATTTTTTTGTTTTCGTCGTAAGGATTACTTTCCTAACTATAGTGACGGATCTTTCTTTTGATGATGACGAGGTATACAATTTATTTGATTCGAAGAAACATCGGAACTCTTATTATTGGCGGTCTACATATTCAGCAAAATAAATTTTTAAATTAAGTTTTTAAGCTCGAATGGAGACGTATACGCTCACGTCTCAGAGAAAGCGACACTTACGAGCACCTTATATTGAAAGTTGCTACAGAAAAGTTTCCTCTAATAGTTGAAATAGAATACTTTCGCTGAACAATCGTACTTGCAAAGCGGGTATAAGAGATTACTGCCGTTATCGTTTGTTTCCTGTACATGAATAACCGCAAAATACTCGATTTCGAATTACTCAGTTCTTTGGCTAAAATTGAAATAATTGTTTCTTCTAATGAATATTTAATATCAGTTTTAAATATAAATTTTACATCATATTTTTTTTTTATCCGTCATAGTGGCCGAGAGAGGCAAAAAATCTCGATGAACAACTCAATGATAACGTTTAGATGCTAGCGATTTGAGCTTTTTATCTTAGACACTATTTTTTTTGACTAAATTAATTATTATGATAATAACATATTATTGTTCATGTGAGATCGTCGAATTAGTTGCGACAATTGAAATGCCGTAAGCCGTTTGTCGTGTAAGTGTTTGAAAGTCGCAGAGTTCCTGTTTTGAATTAAACAATTTTTTTGCAAATAAACCTTAATTTTGTCACCCAAAGGAAATCCCCCCAGGCGGAATGATAAAGATCATAAAGTTCGTTTTAATTTATTGGAAATGCTAACTTCATTCTACTTTTGCAGCAGACAGAATGTCAAAAAAAAAATTTATTGAAAATATTTCACAATTTTATATTTGTTCATGGGGAAAGTCAAAAACAAAAAAAATTCTAAAATTTAGACCGTGAAGTTTTCTATAAAATCTAAAAAAATTTTAAAGTAAAATCAAGTTGAAGAAAAGTAACCACCACCATCATGTATAATGCTAGCGCTGTAAGAAATGAGATCGAGAACGGTAACATTCGCAAAAACTTACAGAAAATTCAAAAACTCGTCCATGACATTGAACGTTTTCGCCACAAAGCATTGCCGCCTCAACCAACTAACGTCAAGGGTGCACAAAGTCATTATAAATTAAGGCCCAGGAGATCAAAACCGCTGGATTTTTCAAAGCTTGATTTGCCAGTGTTAAGTGAGGACTTGCGCAAGAATATTATGCGATATTATCAATGCTCAAAAATTCTTATGCGAAATCAAAAATTAAAAAATCATCTCCAATCGCTCTACAAACAGAAGCGAAAACCTCCTGTGAAAACGCGGATCAGTCTCAATTACGCTCAACTTGTAAAACCAGAGGCATTGTGTAATCTGCATTTGCGTTCCACCGAAGCCAGAACCACAGGAGGTGCCAACAAGGTAAACGAAACAAAGACAAGGGCTAGTAGCCAAAGGAAACGTTCAAAGCCACATTCGGCCAAAAAGTTATTAAACGCTAATCAAAGTGAAAGTAACGTCAAACGTATTATCAGTAATAACAGCCAGGAAATAATAGGCGACAGATATAATTTAAAGACGTTTAAAAGGAAAATATCAAGAAAGGAAGCAGGCTCAGATATTACGCTGAAAGCTGCACGAAGCTCTCTGGATGTAGTTAACATACATCACAATCGGTCATTGCACGTAAAACGGGCAATTAAGCCGAATACGAAACGTAGACGCGGGCAACGTAATAAGCAGGTTGAAACGCAAAAGCCTTGCGAGGTCGTTGAAATTCCGGCACCTAAGAAGCCAAAAACAGTTGAATTTGAGAAGGATTATAGCAAAATAATGGATAAATACCGGGTAAAAAGTCGAGACACATGTCCAAAATCCAGAGTATGTGATGTCTCAAGTTTGGAGCATCGGCCTTTTCAAAGTACACCCTCGGAAGTTCTAAAACGTATACTAACAGTACGTGTACCGCGTACGGATATGGAATATGATGAAAATGAAACCGTTAGACATCCATTCCATTCATATGAACGTTTGGAAAAGGAGGCACGCTATGCCGAAAAGGTTCGTTTGGCAGTGATCGGTGGTGGCTCTCGTGATCCGAATTATAATGAACGTCTTAACAAAGTTGTAAAAGCAGCTTTAAGCGAAAACGTTTCGTCTTATTTTCTTGATACAATTATCAATAGTTGCAAAGAACCCAGAACCGGTGAGAAAAGTTTAAAGATATTACAAATTGAACTTGGAGGGGGGATTTACATTTTATGCACTGTTTACACGTGTAATTTCAGCTTATTGAAGAAGGCGTTGCACAGTGTTTTAAAGCGTTACAATGCTCGCTTTTCACCAGTCCTCCAGCATTTCACAAGTTGTCCCGTTATCGAAGCGATTGCACCACCCTACACTTGCATAAATTGTCAGCCAAATACGCCAGCTTTGCAAAAAGATGCCTATGAACTGAATGTCGTCTCGATAGACATTCTTGACTTTGATACAAGAGAAGTGTCCATTAAGTGTGAACAAGCGAATATGTTTGCAGCTGTGAGAGCTTTACCCAAAAAAGGTTACGCCATTGAAAATATTGATTTTGGTTTCAAGGCGAAGGAATTTATTGTACCTATGGGCAACGATTTCAACATGTATTATCGATTCCTAGCAGTTTTAGAAGAACTGGATGACATTGATTCCGTTACCGATAATGTGCATTAGACAAGATGTCAAAAAGATGTCAAAACACACAAGACTTGATTATCTATTTTATGTAAATTTATTTCGAATATCTCAGCAAATTTGATTTGGCCATAAATACGTTATTTCTTATTCTCGACAAGATTGTTTATCATTCTAAATCAGCGTTTGTTAATGGTTAATGTTAGGTTAGCCTTCCATTTTTATTTATTTATTTATTGTTCGCTCTTCCTCTCCCTTAATCATACCATGCATATTTGGATAGATTCCCACCTTCAATGCATCTTATCTTTAATAGTCAATCTGTTCGTGTTTGTTAATGTTTTGAGCAAACAAAACGTGTTAAAACTTGTTGATCGCAAAGGTTTCTTTCATCGTTGGCGCTCTTTTTAGCTTAACCTTAACTTAAAGGATTCATTTCACATAAGATTCTCTGGTTTATGGCAGTGGTGTGAACAAATTTCCAAACATTTTAAATCATTCTTTGACAGGCTGTTGCTGTTTTATAATGAAGGGAGGATAAAAAGTGATTGTCTGAGAAGACTGGAAATGACTTAAATTTTTGTTAAACTTATAAATGTTTGTTTCTTTTTTTGTTGCATTTAAAAAATCTGCTATAAATGTGTATGCCTTTATATATGTATATCATAAATATTTGGAGAGGCAAGGAAGAATACTTCCTGATTATGTTGACGAATTAAGGTTAAGCTTACATTCATTCCTTCTTTAATCCATGTGCACATCGGTCTATATGCACTATGTGCTTCAAAATTGCGGATTATTCCACCCTTGGCGAAATTAGAATGTCGAAATGCTATTACTCAGCGACTTTTGTCGAGAAATTTTGAAAATTGCGTATTTCTTTGCATATAGCGACCTTTCAAAATGAGGCGTTCTATGTGGAGGGTCGAAAAAGAGGACCGAACCAAGCAATTTGCAATAGCTTTCGCTGTTGGGTCAAAACGCGTCACTGTGACAAGTTTCATCAAAATATCTCAAAAATTGCGATCCATAAGCTGAACAAAGAAGTACATGAACAGATATCAGACGGACAACAAGTTTCAGAATCATTTTCTCAATCGATCGGTATAATAAAAGTTGCGTTTATCTCAAACCTTACTGCATAATACAAACGTCCGCAAAAACTTAATATACCATATATCACAAGTAGTGTGGGATGTAAAGACCCAAACGAGAATTTTTTTGCGTGTATTTTTGTTTAAATTTCATTCACAATTCTGTTATTTTATATATAAAACAATAACATACTTCTAGACATGCACCCTTGATGCTGTGAAACAATCTATTAGCCCCTTTATAATCACAAAGGAGGAGGGCAAAGTCACAATTTGCGTGATAAATATTACAAACACATTTTATGCTTCGAGGTGAAAAAAGGTTCTAACTAATGTTCATTTGTTTAGTTTTAATGCGAAAACTGTACAAAAAAAGTTCATCTGCTTAATTTAGAATGCGCCATGCATACGTAATTGGTTTGCGTTCCGATGAAGTGTACATGGGCATGCAGACAATTGATATGTTTAATAAAATGTCATAAATCTTTAATGTCCAGCGCAAAACAGAGCAATAAGTCTGCTTGTGCATGTTTTGTAAATCAGCATTAATTCGATCAAGTCGACTATCATGGCGTGCATAACAATTTCGAAAATCTCTCTCTGCCAGTTTATGAAACATACTAAAGTTGACTCTTAAATATTTTTCCGTATACGTATATATATGTATGTATATATATGTGTAAAACCGATTTTAAAATTGCCTTTTTTTATATATATTATAACCACAAAAAAAAAAAAAAAAAGAAAAAATACCCCGAAGATAATTTCATTTAATTTAAAATGTATTTAGATCACTTATGCTAATCGCAAGTGACCAGCATTAAAATTGAAACAAATTCAAACGAAACCACATTAAAAGAAGCCGTTTTTCTTTTTTTTTGCTTGATCTCTTTTCGAAGCATTTCTAAAGATTTTTTTTTTTTTTTACAAATTCCATTTGTATGCTTTAAAAGAAGCATTTTTGCGTATATGTGCACTTACACATAGAGACGTGTGTATGTGCAGATCCGAGCTGAGTATGTTCGATTTCGATGTTTCGCAGAAGTGACAAATTTTTCTTCAAACAATATCGACATGACTTTCGAATAACTTTTCTAAATATTTCTTTGAAATTTTCGAAATATTTCTTATGCGTGAGATAATGAAAAGAGAAGGATTTCGCCTTTTTTTCATTTTGCTACCAAAATTGTTCTCACATCTTGTGTTTTTTCATACTTCGAACGGGCGAGGAATTTTACAAACTTAAGGAAATTATTAAAAACACATTAAAAACACAGAGATCGCTTTATAAACTTTCTAGAAATGAGAAGAAGAAATTCTAAAAAAAAGACGGAAGTAAAAACAATTGATTGTTGTTCCAAAGCTTGGGTTCCCATGAGTCGGGCCCAGTGATGGGTGCCAGTTTCGGGTAACATGCTAACGTTATTGAGAATTTAAATCAATAACATTTTGATTGGTTGTCTGAGACCCACCTTTTGTATGAAGGAATAAAATTCCCTAAGCCTTTTGTCAAAACGCATTATTGCCATTTATTGCTATTTAATTTTTCTTCTGATAAGATATTTGCAATCGCCGAGATTTGTTTATTGGTGTTCTTCAGGGCAATTATCATTTATTCCATTGTAAATCGCATAACTGTATTTCATTTTGCACTTAACGGTTAAGCTGTCTCAAGCTCTCAAAAGAAATTCATTTTTGGCAAATAAAATGCTATACAAACTGAAATACTTCAGAGAGATAATATATTGAAGTCTAGTTACTTGAAAAGAATATAAACAACTTCGCAACCAAGTCTTTAATAAAAATGAAAAACGAGCGCTTTACAAAATTTCCTTCTTTCCCGAAGAAATTCGACTACACCTTTTGCCGGTTTTAGAATCTATTTGTCTGGACCTACAGGACTCCTTTGCATAAACAGAATTGGGCCTAATAACACAAAGCCTCTAATTTTAAACCGTTTTATTTATATTTTTGGAAAACATCTTCCATTTCTTGCACACATACATAAATCATTACTCAGCTAACCATTTTCTCACCAATTGTGAGATTTTCTCTTTTGAAGCCCGCATTTCTGGTGTATCACTATCCTGAATAGAATTCAAATCTTTACAATGGGCGTGCACTGAGATAAAAAAAAGGGGGAAAATAATGATGACTTCAACAAAAACGAACAATATTCTTGAGCTCACTTGGTATAATTGTTGTCTGCTCCCCCTCTTGCAAACCCATGGCGCGCCAGGGATCCAACTCGCCATGTGTCATATAAACGTTATCCACTTTCAATTCCAAACCTTCGAAAAAGTCATTAGTTTTGTCAACTTGTTGCTTAATGAACTTCTCGGTAAAATTTGAACTGTAAGCATCAGCGCAAAGCGTGGTGTAGAAGGGTAGAGGAAATTTGGAGCCAAACGGTTGTTCCTTGGACGAAGATGTTTGATACCAACCAAACTCATTGCAGGTTTGATACATCCATTGGCGCACTGCCGAAGTATATTTGAAAGATTTCTTTTATTTTATAATTTCCTACTTACTGGCACCATTGTAGGCCGTTTCCTTAAGGCTGGTTAAAAATGCATTGTAGGTCAAGTCATTACAAGTGCCAGGATCGCCCCACTTTTTCAATACATAAGTTATCAATCCAGTGACATCGTCAGCGCCATCCATAATTGTTTTGCAAGCTTGTTGTATATCATCACCACTGAAATCGATTTAATAAAGTATAAGAAGAAATCTTCTTATAGGAGTCGTAACAAGGCCTACTCATGAGTTTGCACAACGCCAGCGAACGTATCCGATATTTCTCCGAACAAGGACCATACATCCAAGTCATTTGTTTCATCGAAATTATCACATAGGTGTAACATGGCTTTCACTTCAGCTGCGCGTTTTTCTTCAAACATAGTCTCCAAGGTTTCTATACCGTTACGTATGCGTGTATTACATTCTTCACCATACGCCAAACGTATGGAATCTCTCATAACTTCTTTATATTCTGATTAAAATTAAAAATTAGCATTAGTTTCTGAAGGGCTTAAAGGATTTTTCTATAACACTAATGTATATACCCCAGAAGTCGACTTTTGCATATAAGGGAGCACTTGAGGCCCAACTACCAGCTACCAAATCAGGGTATAATTTCTTAAACCATGTCACCATAGTCGCTGAGTAAGAACCGCCCGTTAGTATGGCCTTGGAATTTTCCATGCCAGGTATCTCTTGTCGCATGGTACGTATAAAGTGGGCCAAATCAGCTAAGGCTTGTTTGACATTCAAATACTTTAGGTTTTCGGTGGAAAGATCTCTAGAGCGAGAAATACCCATGAATAAATAAAATATAAAATAACAGGAATTTCAAAAGCGAGATGCATGTAAGAGTGAAGTAAACGAGACTGAGGACGCCATTGAAGAAAGAAAATTACAAAAAATGAATCTAAAGTTCTTCTACTTACGGCAATGGATGACTTGCACCGTAGTAACGATGTTCGGTATAAAACAAATAGCCATGATGTTCTTTGGCCATATCATAAACATGCCCACCACTTATATACCCCGGCGAAATTGACCATTCTCCTCCAACGTAAACAAACATAGGTCCACCCTCCTCAAAAAATTCACCATTAGCCATATAACGCTAAAAACGAGTATGAAGACATTAATATTGAAGAAGAAGAACTTTGAAATTTATTTCATCAAATATTTGCTTTTAAGCATTTTTCTTTATGTGTATTAAATGAACTGCAATCAGAGAGAAAACGGCTCACCATATTCCATGTGCGAGTTTCATTTTCATCAAAGTGATCTAATCTTTGTTTGATAGACAAAACTTGAACATGGCCCCGCGTTTGAGCAGGTGGCGCGGGATCTTTATGTAAATTTGTAAACGATTTTCGGAATATATTATCCGCCTTAGGCACCGTCTTACCTAAGGCTACAACCGCTCCAACTAAAAGTACTACCGATAATTTAAACATTTTTCGTCAAACACTAGTCAAAGACTGTATCGTAGTTAATCAGAGAAGTGAGTTTTATTAAGAATTCAACTAATATCGTTGGGGCACTATTTGTGCTAGAGAGGCTATATATCTAACGATAATGTCTAATAATGCTCAGTAATGCTGTACATTAGCTCTGTTATGGGAAAATCTTATCGCATTTATTGTGTTGTTCTAAATAATCACTTTAAACTGGTGTATTAATTTCACTACAGGTAGTAGTGGTTGCTTATCAGTATAGTCTTCTTTCATATAAAGAATAAATTAGAACACGCTTCCATTCATTAAGCTGAAATAAATTACTTATCGCATGAACACATCGATTACATTTAGCATAAGTCGATTCTTGGGTTACCCTTTACAGTTCCTAAGCACTGGCTCAGATCTACTTAAATGGGAAAGTCGTTTACTTTGATTTCGCATTCAGGAAATATAGAACTGATATCAGTAAAAATAACATAAGTTTCGAATTTGTTTTAAAACCTGACACTAGCACGTTTCTTCACGTCGCTATGACTCTCGGTCATTTGTGAAAAGCCTGGCTTTTATTAAAACGTTGTTGCTTTTGTTTATACTTTAAACTCATTTATAGACACTCCGGTTCAAAGGTCACACTTAACATAAATCTTCGTTTGGGAAAGTTGGGGTTAAACTATCATCAACATAATCCAACTTTCTAAATGAGAACTTTACGATATCCTCTTACAAATGCTAGAAAAGAAAATATATAGAAACTATGTAAGCCTTGGGAGAGCTGGAATGTCATGCGGCAATAGGCAGATAGTAAATAGTTCTGTCAATTTTCGAATCCAGATCTGTAGTAAACTGCAATAAGTTACAGAGGAAAATGCTTTAAATCGTTTTCTATATCAATGCTATATCTGACGCAAACATTAGTAACCGCAAGGGTTTTCTCCCCCGCGTGCAAACGTGAGCCAACGAATATTTTCATTCTCTCACTTGAATGTGAGAATCTGTGAATGGCAGGAACAAACGCGCGAACAAATGGAAATCTATTCGCTTATCAAGATTGCGTCGCCAACCGACTTACGAACTTAATACATTTCAATACTCTTCATACTCTAACCGGATATGTGCTACAATTTACTGTAAAATTCCTTTTTTTGTTTTTGCTTTTGTTCTTCTTTGCGCACTATCCATTTAATACCTTAATAGATAGGCACTCTTTGGAAGCATGCTTACCCCACTTCTCTTCCCATTAGCCCTATTCAAGAGCGCATTCCATTGATATCATTTCATATTACGCATCACGTGCATTTTTTTTTTTTTTTTATTACTTGAGAGGAAAAGGGGTTGATTTAGTTTTTCTTTAGTTTTCAATTGCATTTTGGAAATTAGTGCACTTTTTAATGAAATCGCATTAAATTGTGTTAGTTTTTCCTTTTGTTGGAACACGTGTCTGTACTTATTAATTAATTCGTTTTCCTACCTCTTGAGGATATTACGTTTCCTTGACAAGTGTTTAATTGCAAATTTCCGGTACAATGTCAGTTTTAAAATGAAATGAAGACAAAAGGTATCTAAAGGTCCTAAGCTTCCCTTTGGCAACTTTTAGAAATTTTCTTCACTTTATTTAATTTTGTTAATTTGTCATCTGTTGAAGGTAATATTACACATATTGAGGCTACCTGCAGTTCTTCTTTTCAAATTTAGATGTCATCTGCTGAAGGAACTGATCTGCAAAACTAATTATTATTATTATTATTATTATTATCACTATTATTATTTTTAGTTTAGTTTTATAAACTGTTTCCTATTATCTACAGGTCATCTTCTATGATTCCGATTGGAATCCTACAGTCGATCAACAAGCTATGGATCGAGCTCATCGTTTGGGCCAAACCAAACAGGTGACAGTGTATCGTTTGATCTGCAAAGGTACAATTGAAGAACGCATACTACAAAGGGCTCGAGAAAAGAGTGAAGTAAGTAAACATTAAGAATAACAAGAACTTTAATCCATATATTGAAATAATTGTGGTTTACAGTGACATGGTTGCGCTTCAATTATTTGTTCACTGCCAGAGGAAACCGCAGAGAAATGAAGTAACAAAAATTATATATCTTTTATATATATATACGTATATATATGTATGTGTACGAGTCCACAGAGCAGTGACATACTTGTACGTTAATTGTGTATGGTTGATGCTTGATGCCCGCATCTTAGGCACGTGCTTTAATGCAAAACCCAAGCACAGCAAAAAGTTATGAAAAAAAGAAAAAAGAGCAACGAAACAAAACCAAACTTACATCAAGACCAGTGGTTAACTTTTGTATCATTTTTAAAAAGAAATAATTGTTAAACACTTGTCCAAGTTGCTTTCGTATTCTATTGAAGGAAAATCGTCTGGCTCCTGATCTCCTCCCCTCTTTTTATCTATAGAACTTTACATTTCTTTTGTAAGGAAAACACAATCGCGCCTCTGTAACGCACTATGGGTTTGTTTTTGTCTTTCCGTTTATATGTTTTTTAATTGTTGTCTCTTCTGAATGTTAGTGTTGTGTTTTACACCGGAAATTAATTATTTAATCGTGAACCTAGTGGTGGTTGTAGAGCTTGTCTTTAGTTTAGTTTAGGCGACATATCTGTTACGCCTTTGATTGCTTAGGGATTGAAGCACAAACAATCCGTCTGCTTGTTATGTTTCATTTTATAAAGCATTTCAAGTTCATACACGTGATCGCTTTACGTTTGTTAGGAGCTCGTCTCCATAAAGAAATAAGGGTTACATAACTTAATTTACATATTAATATTTATGATCATTCGTTATATACTTTGATTATTATTCTTGATATTAATAATGTTAATGAATAGTCTGTCAAAAGGATTTCCTTTCCTTCCTTCCGAAATATGATCGTTTTTTTATTTATTTTTTTTATTTTATTGATTACAACATAAACAACGTCGTCGTTATGCTCATAAGAAATTTCTTTGCAATTAAGTGAATGATATTTCCCTTTTTCTTTTTAGATCCAACGAATGGTTATAAGCGGCGGTAATTTTAAGCCAGACACTTTAAAACCTAAAGAAGTGGTCTCGTTGTTGTTGGATGATGAAGAAATTGAAACGAAATGTAAGTAACTTTGTTATAAGCAAAGAATTCATAGTGAATAACGAAAAGTACATAAAGTAATAACTTTATCAAAATTTGTCGGCTCGCCTTGTTTGCCGGTAAAATCCAATTCAAATTTATTTTAAGAAATCACTTATAGCGATCTAGTGGGCCTTAGCACCCCCTTAAATACCCTACATCACCCTACAGGTATTGTGAATTATTAAAGCTAGACGTTATAGGCGCAGTGGTCGGAAAAGTAGTCCGAGAAAGTAGTGTTTTCAAGAGCATTCGTCCTTGGACCCAAATATCTTACGATTCCAAATTTCATCAAAATATCTCAAAAGCAAAAAGACGGACAAACGATCTTAAATGAAACTAATCCTGATTCGATCGGTATAATAAAAGGTGACACCGTCTTAAGTCCTTTTGTGTTTTGCCTACATCCTCGCAAGCTTAATATTTCCTTGTATTTGCTGCACGATACAATAATAATAAAAAATCCTTCGTATTCCAAAAAACGAAATTGTTAGGATTCAAGAAATCTTCAAGATCTGGCAAGATAGAAACGAAAGCTATGACAAGTTCTGATCATAAATGAGTACGAGAGAGACATCTATACATATCACGCAGCATATATTTTCTATAATCTCTCTATGGTCAAGCTAACATTATTCGCTCTTTTTAACATGACAACTCACTCAGGGGATGTCGCTTTTTCGCTTACACTTATACCTAAGTGAGGTACGAGAAAGAAGGAAAGAAATAGAAAGTTAGTGGCCGCAGCCTAGTGGGCACATGCCTTATCTATAAGTGTCATGCCTTTACTGATGGAGCGCTGATTATAGTTACGAAGGAAGTCAAGTTTACCGCACTGACATTTTAAGCCGCGTACACTAACTTGGTAGTCGCGATTCTTGCCTACTGCTGCTATTAATATCGCTCCTACTACAACTGCACTATAACGAATAGTGAAATCCTTACGTTGTTGCCTGCCTATGACTGTCATAAACTTGTCATACGGATCCTTGGTCAGCAGCGGAATGTGAATTACAAACTGTTGTTAATACATTCATTGATTTGTCTTTTTATGCGTCTATAAATAGGACAAGCAAGCATACATTGGAGAATCGCAAGCTTCCGATAAATGACTTGTTTTCGCTCACTTCGCTTACTCAATTTTTCTTTTGCAGCAACAACAAATTCCGCATCAGACTTTGTAAGATTATTATTGTCCGTCCGTACTATATATTGGATTGAAATAAAAAAAATTCTTTTCTCTAAAAGAATTACACAGATTGTGCAGATATCGTTGCTTGTCGTGCTAAATTTATCTAAAGACTTTTTATTTTACATTTTGCAGATCGTCAAAAATTCGAAATCAATTGTCCGACAGACAATCTGAATAACACTACAAGTAAGGAGCAACTTTCAGCAAACGATAGAAAGAAACGATTGTCGAATAAAGTAAGTAACTCTAATAGTAATACGAAATTCACCAAAAGTTCAACAAATAACGAACACAGAAATCCTCAATTAAGTTACAAGAAAAAACAGGAAAAAAAACTGAACTTAATCTTCAAACAACTACTTCCGTATTCAAAAAAAAAAAAAAAACTTAAAGATGTGTGTTTGTTTTTGTGATTGTGTTTAATGGTAATGGCATTAATACCGCTTAAGTAGTTGTACGGTAATAGCTACAGATAGATAACATCTCGAAATGATAATAACATTAATAGCTACATAATAGAGTCTTTACGTTTTATTGCTGTTGTTGTAATTTCTTGTATGTACCCGGGCTTACACTTGTTACAAATGTGGTGGTTAGAGTGAAAGAGTAGGGGGTCCGTAGACACTGTAAGTGAGCTACAAATAACAGAAACAAAAAAAAAGGAACAAAAAAAAGAAACTACAGCATGTGTGTGGTTCTGATGGTTGTCTGCGATTTCCAGACTATGCAAATAATACCCATAAAATGAAAGCGTATAATCTGTGTTAGAAGTGATAGGCAGAGCACTATGATGTGTGGACCAAAAAAGTTGAACAAGCAACCATATCCGTCTTGAGGCGAATTTTGTGCACACTACTACTATGACTACTACTACTACTATTTTAAAAATTATATAAAAGAAACTATAATTATCACTTGCAGGCATGGCAGAAAATTGATAAAGGGGATAATAGTTCAACTTCTGCTAAAAATTAAAAATGAAACTCGAAATTTTTAATTTTTCTGAAATCATTTTAGTTTTTAGCTTATGAACCTACCTGCGGACATCTTAAAACTACCTCTAGAACATAACGCCCATAAACTATGTAACTTTACTAAAGAAACCGTCTGGTCTACCTCCGATAGTCTCATTTACTAGTGCTCATTCTAGTTTTTAATCGAGGAATTGCTTTCTTTCGTCTAAGTAGGAGTAGCCGAGTGTCTAAGAATCGTAGCTAGTCAGCTTTAGTCGCAGCTACAGCGAGCGCTCAACCGATAAAGGTATAACACTTATCGATCGACCACGTATTCACTAGGCTGCGGCCACCAAATTCATATTTCTTTCTTTTTTACCTGCTCGTACTTCATCTCTTTCTGTCCATCTTCGCGTTACGGGAATAAGTGACATCCACTGAGTGATTGGTGATATCAAAAAGTACACTGTAATAATATTACCTCTAAAGGAAGCTTGAAAATATAGGCGAGTCCCTCCTGTTTTGAAGTCTGATATCTAGAGTTGATGTTTCTGGCAAGCAAAGCGAATGGCAAGACAAAAATGTCCGTCCTTCGTAATGATCCAAGAAACAGTTTTATTTGTGACGTTTATTGCTGCAATTTGCAAATCAACTGACAAGTTTAGTACACTTTTATCCAGATTCAAAATAGTTTTTAATCAACATTAAATTGGTGGCACAATGCGATAATTGCACGATATATTGGGTTCGCTAAGCTTCTGTTAAATAGCTATAAAAGCTCCAAGCGTAGATTTTGTTAAAAATCTCTTAATACTTCTTGAGTGTGATAGCACCCTTTTATATGCTGGCATGTGAGAGATATGGGAACCAGACAACTGTCACTGAAAAAGGGTTTCTTAGGTATTGATGCGCAAGCAAAAAAAAAAAAAATAAGAATAAAAATGAGATTTCTCGATATCTAAGAGTCTGCGAGTATGGTTTTAAAAGACGTCGTATTCACTTATTTTTGCGCTTACACGATTATAGGCATTTAGTGTATGCGTAGGGGGTAATAAAGTGTGTGCATCTTGTCGGATCCATCACCACGTTTGAGTTTTTCTAAAATATATATAACTGTGCTCGATTCTCTTACTACCATACCCTGCGCAATAGCGAGCGTCAACTACCGCTGTTGCATTTTAATGGCAATTTGTGGTAGAGAAGAGTTCTTTGTCATGGTCATGTGATTTATAACAACAGTTCGAAAGCAGCGACACGAGCAGAAGAGCTACGACTAAAATAACAATAATGTTGGTGACTATAAACGGCAGATAAATCGCAACGTCTCTCTGCGTTTGTGTTAGAGTCTTTTGAAAAGTGCGTAACCCATGTTTGCTTTATAGTCCCTAATACTCTGCTAACGATTTATAGTTTTAGCATACGAATGACTGTTTGTTTTTCTAAGGTTTTGTTTCGTTCGTCGTTTTGTTTGTTGTCAATAAGAAAAGTTTTTCTTCTTAAGGTTTTAAATTTTAAACAAACTCGGTTCTTTTCATTCACAGTTCATGCTTTAAACGCTATTGTGTGCTAGTGTGTACAGAAGAAAATCTCTTACGTTCCCTTCTTACTCCTTTTCTGCATATGCATAAGTAATTTTCAAAGGTCTAGGTCTTGGTTTATTCTTGTATTCGTAACTTAGTTTGCTTGTCTGTTTTGACTGTCTGTTTGAGTTTGTTATGGGTTTCTTGTTTTCTTTTCTTCTAAATGCATTTGTGTGCGTCTGTTCTGTTTTCGGTTTCGCTAAATGATTTATTGTTCGTTCAATGGAACACTGATTATGTTTAATGCAGAGATGGGCTTAAGACTTTTTCAACTGCATGTTCTTCGGCTTTTCTTCTACTACGTGTAAGTTTCGTTTAAGACAAAGTTTTCTGTTATTCGCAAGTTGTACGCGAGTACTATATAAAGGAAATTAATAGAAATAGGAAAGCATTTGGGTTTCAAAAATTTTAAAGAATTAATGATGACGGCAGAACGCTGTTTGTTATCAAGGCGAAGGCAAAGGATAATTGAGTTCTACGAATTTACTCTAACTTATAAGGTCACTGTTCTTTCTAGTTAGGTTAGCTTTAAAAAAAAAAAGAGTTCATAGCCCTAGTTATTGGTGCCTATCCTACTTTTAATCCTAGGATTGCCACTATACGCTTAAGATTAAGTATTCTGATGCATTGTTTAAGTTATGCCCTATCCTTTAGTTATAACGTGTATTTTCTTATGAGGCTTAAAAGCAGCTCAGTAGCTAAGCAAATGATCTAAATGAATTATATTGATAACAATGATAATAACAAGATTAGTAATATTCTGGTTTGAAAACAGACAATGGACTCAATCATGCTTGCATTCAATGCTTGATATTCATTATTTCAATGAAGAGTTTTTTCATTATCACCAGGCTGTTCATTTTGTTTTGAGCAACTCTAGCGTTTTTGGTACGGGTGACAGCTTTCGAATAAATTTCCATTTAAATGGGAATTGAGAGACTGTTCTTACAGCTAGCTAGTCCGCAGCGACTCAAATTCTTGACTGATTGCAGATGTACTTGCTTTGAGTAGACAGTGATACAAGTTTTTGATTTTGTAAACAATTAGAAGCCTCCCGTTCTGTGCGTAGCGTGTTTGGGGAGAGTATTTTATGTTACGCACTTTTCTATTCAATTTCCCATAAGTCATGTCATCCTTCACATCAGTAAATGATTCAGCATGAAGTGAGTGGACGTAAAGCAAATCGATTTTCGCTGAATACCGTTCTATTTTTGCGAAGGATTGGTGTTACACAAGATTTATTTTCCCATTTGCAACAACCAAAAGAAGATATTACAGTATACACGTTCAGGGCGGACGTAATGAACTGAGCGCTTTAGCCCAGTTTGTTTACTTATATGTGGACGCTTCTAGTCGTAAAATATGAGATAAGAAGCTGAGAATTGACACATGTATGCGTAGTTGATGGCCACAGTTCAACCTTGAACAAATTCGTACTCCGCTGATATTTACATCCGTAGCATTCAACTTGTTACAGGTATTTCCTGGATTTAATTGAATGCGTTCAATGCGCCTGTTGTCGCTCCGCATATTTAACAAAATTTTTTTTGATAAACCTAACGTGAGGGTTGGAGGGCATGAATACCACAGATTCGCCGCTAAGCGCACATACAGCTCAAACCTCTTACCTTCTGTTATATGAAAGAAAAATTCCGCAATTTATTTATTATATTTAAAAAGTAAAAAATAACGAAAATTAAACTTAGTTTTATTATTTTGCCAAGTTATGACATGGGGTGAAATGTTTGCGCTGAAAGTATGTGATTCTTTTGGAATGACATTGAAGAACTCTTGCGATCTGCTGAGGTTAACTGCAGCGATGCTCTGCCGTAAAAGTTTTTACTGACAAAACGGTTAAAAACGCATTCTAGTCTATTCTCCGATTGATTCTCTTTTTTCGTTCTTAGTAGTGCTTGTGTTCGGTAGTGCATGTTGTTTGTAGTCTGCATCTTACATCTATATCTTATGTTATTTGTGTCGATACCTTATTTAAATGACTTTCAAATCGTAGACGCGGAGATGGGATCCATTTTTTGTGAAAATTATCTGCATCGGTAGCTCAAGTAAATGCCATTTTGTTAGTAATCATCATAAAGAGTATCATTTAAATTAATAATTTTCCATACGGTTTCGTGTACGCTTTTAACATTTGTCCGCATGTCTGTAAACTTTAAGCGCAACATAAACGAACATTCATCACCCACTGCAATAATACTCGCCATTGACAACTTTAACTTGATTTCTGGCGAAAAAATGGAAAAACTGAAGAAAACGTAAAAATAAAAATATAAAAAAGTGAAGACGCTCCCACTTTACGTGCTTTATGTATGCTTACGTTTATGTACTACATTATATGCGCTCATGGTTACAATTCACATACATAAAAGGCTATAAAGCAAAAATTTCGCAATTTTCCATTCAGTTAAAGCAGCGATTTTAAGCAATTCTAAAACGTATTAAAAATATTTTATTTTCTTTCTTTATTACCTTATTACAATAATATTTCAGCCTTCAACTATCTCATCGACTTCTGCTGCTGCAAATACACCAAATGTTGCTTATGCATCAACGATCAGCAATAGTGCAAATGATGAGATTTCGCACGAATCATTAGCCGCAAAGCGACCCAAATTAGATGCTGCCTCTCATATTGATGACGACACCTTTGATGTTGCTGGCACTTCAGAGACCTCAAGCACTTCTTTTGTTGGCAACTCAGCCGTAAATGAGGCTCTCGTGCCCGGTGCTACCGCTATTTTGCAAAACGATGATTCCGAAAATGAAACTTTAATTGTCGACTGTGAAAGTCCTATGCAGCAGCCAGGCAACGAATCTCCAAGTAAGTACTTCAAACACATTCATACACACACTAACACACACGTCAATACATATGTGCTCTCCTTACTGGCAATTATTGCTTGCAATTTAAAAAGTCTAATAGGACTGAGTGCTGACTGAACTTTTGCTTCTCATATATCCAATGTGCGCTTCATTTACAATACATTGACATACTATAAGTAGATAGTGAAGTGAGTGCTACATTTACGCTTACTCGGCTGGCGATGGTCAATGAGATGTTATAATTATATCATGACCGTTGAAGGAAATTGTAAAAAATAATAAAATGAATTGTATTCCATTTCTGCCATCGGTGACGAAAGTGATGTCATTTACTAAATTCAAAGGAGCAGTTATTAAACGATTTTACCGCAACCTCTCACGCAACTCCATACTCATAGTTCGAGGGAATCATGCATTAAGAAAAAGGAATGGAAAGGAAATCTTTAATAACGTCGGAAAAGTATTAGTGGCTGGTTGAGATAGAACATAAAAAAGGAGGCGTGATTCATATGCGGAACGTCCAAGAACTGCAACCGTGCCAAAAATGATGTTATTTCTATTTATTTATGCATTTGTTTATTATTATTTTTTTTTTTGTGCCCTACACCTCTTGTGGTATATTAAGTTTTGTGTCTAAGGGTATACGAAGTGTGTATGTATACAACACCCAAAGGACCTGAGGTTTACCCATCTTTTACTATACCATATACCTATCGTATCTTTATAATATTAGAATTATTAGGCTCGTCTGTGCGTCTGCCCCTTTTGTATTCCTGCACTCAACCTACGGGTCGCAATTTTTGAGATATTTTGATAAAATTTGGTACACCGGCTTGTTTTGGCCCAAAGATGGATGCTTCAAATTCAAAATGGTTTCAATTGAAGCGCTTTTTCAACTACTTTCGATATAATGCCTTTTGGAAAAATTGTTATATGCAGGACTGTATTAATCGAAAGGGTGGAGGATACATAATGTTGGGTTGTGGTGCGATGTTTTTACTTGTTCTTCTTTCTTCTCTTTTTTTTTTTGAAAGACTGCCGCTTGCATCAACACAACCGATCTTAATTAGTACGAAGAAGCTATTGACAGGTTAGCGGTTATAATTTCTATTTATGTCGATGGTAAAAATTGTCGAATTACTTCCCGAAAAGATGCTCGATTACTTTTTCAACACCCCAATACGAAGAGTTCATCATTTAAGCACTTTAGTCACGGTTTCGTTTAGGTTAGTTTTACTGCTTACTACGCTGTTTGATAACTGCATTTATTTTTGTATATCAAAGAGCCATTTAAGAATTGATTACTTAATTGTTACAACACAATCACCGACATGAGATTAACAACAGGAGTAACAACAACAGTAACGACCACCTCTATTAGTTACATATATTGTTATTGCGGTTGCTATTACATGGATTAGAAGCTTTGCGACTACAAATACACCAAACGTGGGATGGAGGATTTTTCTAATTCCCCCAAAAGCTATAAAAGAACGTATAAAACAAGAAAAAAAGACAAAAAAGTAAACACACAAAAACACACACACAATAACTACGAAATAGTAAAATAACATTGACAATTAACATGCTACACGACAAAAATATCAACAACAACAACAATGAAAGGAATAGCAACAGCAATGGCAATAACAGCAACAAGTAAAAATGATGGTGGCCAAGAGTTACAACAAGTGCGATGTGATCTTTTGGGAGACCAATTGCTTGCCTTTGTTACTATGGTACTCTTTTTCGTCGTTGTTGTTATTGTTATTGTTGTTGCGAATCAAGCAAATCAACAAGTGAATTAGATGTCCTGTTTTCTAATTGGAAAGTTTTCCTATCAATTCGCAATTGTTTATTCAATTTGCTGGATGGTTGGCTGCTTGCCTTCTTGCCTTCTTGCCTTCTTGCCTTCTTGCCTTCTTGCTTACTTTGTTGACTCTGGTTAGGTTTTGTTTGATCAACATCACGTCTCAAAATGACAAACAATTACATGTTACGACAAAAACGACAATAAAAGCAACAACAATCACCGCCAGTGTTTGGTTATGTTGTTGTCATTTGTATTGTGATGTTTTTTATTTTCTTTCCTTTATGTCTTTCTCTTACGTTATCAGTTGTGCTCCAAATTTTGAAGACTTTTATTTGTTAAAAAAAAAGAAGAGCAAAATTTGTGTCATGAAAGTAATTTTTGTAAATTAAAGTTATTTTTATTATATTATATATGTTCGTAAATACATTTTTGGATCATTGTCGCTTACTGCACTCCTGCTGGTTGTGTTAGCTTAGAACTATTTGTTGAAAAGCTGTTCACAAAAATAAGTACATGCCTACTGAATGTCAGCGTTAATGAGTGCTGATGTCAAGTGTGTGTTTGTTATATTGCAAGCTTCGCTTACGCTGCAGCTCATTATAAACTTCATAGATAAGCAACCAAAGTATAGCGTTGTCGGTAATTTCGGTACTTCATTTGAAAAGCAGTGTGTGCGTTCAAATGCCATCATTGAAATAAAGTTCGGACAGATGACTAAAGTCTCTCAATTGTTTTTAAGAAAATCAAAAACTTGAACGGGAACAGAATTTTTGGATTATGTCATGAATGTGGTAGTAGACGGGACTCCTGCATATCCAAGTTTTCCTTCTTCTCCAGCCATCCAGGGATGCTCTGTATATGTGCAGGTACGATGTTGATCAGGATCGCTCATAGGCAGAGAGGGATGAAAGGAGGGATTAATGTTTGTGTACGAAAATATCAAGCACGGTGGAAAACCCTACTGCTGATAGGTTGTTTCAAAGTCGGACATTTTGCTTAAAGAACGGAAAGTCGCTGTAGTGTGTCGTATGATATGCCAGCAATTCTAAAACGAACGGATAGGAGCATTGAGAAAGCCTTGCGTTCCTGTTGAAGGACTCAATTGGTAAACAAATGCCCTTTAGAATAGAACAGTTGCTCCCATTGTATCTACATGTAAGCACAACCCAACCCACATTACGTCGATGCTCGACAGTATCGAGGGTTTTGAACACTCTTGCGTCACCCATGAACACCTGAACCTTTCACTGTATGTGCCCTTTCGAGTCTGCAAGCAAAATGTGGAAGTTCCCGCCTAAAGATTCTCTATGTTTTGATTCAGGGGTTCAAGTGAATCAATATTTGAGTTTTTAGGCAACGAATTAAACATAACTTATTGGTCAGATATTTGTCACAGAGTTTGTTAAATTCAAATTGAAAGCGTTTCCTAATGAAATGTCTGAGACAAGGGAACAACATTTACTAGCACAAACATAATTTCCCATTTACGTGTAAATGATTACAACACATTAAGAAAATATCAGCACGTGCCAGACTAAATATAATAGAATGAAAGATAAGTAAATAAAAACTACTATTAAAATAACAGCTTGATTATTACATAATAACCGTACTAATCACATAATCATTATTTAATAATAACAGCAAAAAACTAAAGGAAAAGAAAAAACTGTAACAAGTTGTTATGTTATGCATTAAGGCGAAGAGAGTACACAATGCGGGCAAATGATATTCAACGCTCGATAGCATGCTCTACAAAGTCATGTTGAGTGTATAACAAAAAAAAGAGAAATCTAGGAGAAATATAATGACATAAAAAAAAAATATAAACGCACGTAAAACCTTTTAATTTGAATTCTCTGCACGCAATTTTATTTTGTAGTCACAAATTAAGGAAAGCATTGAAAAGCAAAAGAAAAGTGCTATAAATACGGAGAACAGGTTGACCTAATCATGTAAAACGTTTCATGTGCTTTTTTACACAAGGAATAACGTGAGAACGAAGCTTAGTCAATGTGCCCAAATTGTTCAGAATTAGTAGCTGGCGAAGAATATATTTGTGTGTGTGCCATTATCCCGAATGCAGTAATAAAAATAATTATATTTGCCAACGATTTCAAGATGATGATGGACTAGGACTGCTCATCACCGGCATCTTATCGTGAAAGTGTCTCGTTAACACCGCTTGACAACATCAAAGCGAAAATCGATCATAATCTTGCTCGCTGGCTCGCGATGTAAAGTCAGCGTTTCTCATAATCTTCTGAACACAGAACAAGAAAAATTCCAGAACGGAAAGTGGAAGAGGGCGCACAAAATATCGTTGAAAATATTGCTGCTGCTGACAAGCACAATTTATATCTTTCTTATACTTCCACGTAAATCATTTCTACGCTAATATCTTAAGATAGTGGTCTACACGAACGGAACGCATCATGAAAAAGTCTTCGAAAGTTGTTGCTAACGTATGGCTCAGTGTGTAGTGTTGGGTTACTTTTGATGAAGCCGTCATAGGCATCTGTAGACGTAACATTCCAAAGATTACCTGCTCTAAGGCGACCTAAAGCAAGATTTTTTGATTTAGCTTTTACTCATCGGAACGAAACTCATAATACGTACAGAGACTTTTTTCGATCTGCCCCATCTTGCACATCGTTTGAATATTTGTCCAAATAAATGAAAACTTTCTCGAAGAGGGTGAATGACTTTCAATTTTTAATTAATTGCGCATGAATCTGCGAAATTTTTACAATTTCATGTCCATCGTTACTACTACAAGCTTTGTTGGTATGTTGTTAGTATGTTTTTGGTTGCATCTAAACACCCAAAAAGACAAGATAAACTATGTAACTATCTTATCGAAAGCCGCTAGAGTATGCAATAGCGGAGTGCAAGTTTAACAGTAAAGCTATTTTTCGATCGTTTTTATTTCAAGTTAATCTTGAAACTTGAAAATTATTAACTTACATGCAAAGTTATTCAATTATTTGATGTGCATTGCTAGAGGAACTCCAAGCAATTGAATCTAAATTTGCGGGTAAATCGATAACGTAGACTTAGTTTGAAAAAGGAGATGGTGTGCATTCATGCGCGATTACACTTTCAACAGCAATCTGGAAGTCTTCATAGACATCGACGTAAAAAGTAACTCCAGTCGTTACATTACAAGTTAAGAATGAATATAATCCTGACTTGTCCGCTTAGGCGCCAAAAATACAAAAAAAGAAATGAAACTAAGAGATGGCGAGCATTCAAGTTTCGTGCTTATAACTATCTTACCCGCTTTATATCATTAAAAGTTTCCAATGAAATTGCAATTAATTTATTCAATATAAAAATAATGCTCAAGATTGTTTCTTTAAAACAAATTTACTTAAAAAAAACCGAAATTCACAATTCACAAAAAGTAGTTATGAAAATAAGATAAAAGAAAAAAGAGTGCTGTGTTCGTGGTTCACGCGATCTCCCAAAAATTGCATAAATTTCGCATGACTTTACTGCCAGCGAAACAATTTTTTATTTCGTTACTCCTAGTGGTCGCAGCTTATTATATAGTTTGGATTGGCTTAGCGATGCATTTTCCATATTTTCTTTTATTTACGAAACTTCAATATTGAAGCAAAACAATTTGTCACACGTTCGTTCATTCATAAAAAAAAAAAAAAAAATAAATAAATAAATAAAAAAAAAAAATATGGTCTGCAAAAATAGTCATGAAATCAGAGATTACTCGAGCTGTTGGTATTCATGCTTTTCGCGGACTTGCAGGATGAAATTGTTTCCATTGTTTCCACCTTCAAGTTCAACTGCAAGACCATTAAAAAAGTTAATGTTGTATGGAAAATAAGACGAACTATGGATACCCAGCGCGCAAAAGAAACTTTAAACTTAGGATGGCCATCAAGACGATTATGGCTTTTATTTACTGGATATGATGACTGTTTTTCCTTCAATTTGTCCTAAATTCTCCGTCTCGCTCTGAGTGATGTTTATTTCCCGGCTGTTGCCATTTACTTTAACGTGTGTGCATGTGTCGGACTAAAGAAGATACTATGCCCTCTATACTCATTCCTGAAAATATACGCTTGCGTCCATATTTATATTTACATATGTTCTCTCGATGTGTCTGGCACTCTGTAATTTTGTAACTCCTGTGCGTAATATGTTATGTCTCATCGAATATCCATTCACATCGCTCACATGAAGAGCTTTACATCGATCGCAAGTCGCTTCACATTCAACTGTATATGTGTGAGTTTCTGCTATTCTGCGTGTCTGCGGTTTTAAAAAGCTGACATTCTTATCTTCTATTAACACTAGAACTACGGACCTTTTGCTTATGGCTATTTCTGTCATCAAAGACAATCTTATCCATAATTTTTGTTGCGCTGCCACATTTCACAAAAACAATCCGTGATTAATTAGGAAACGATGACTAAACAATGATTGTGTTTAGCCCACGTACACACTCACAACACTGAGGACAGCCTCGAAGAAATACCGACAATTCTTTCGCATGTTTGTCTATAAGTTTTGCATCAAAGTAAGTCGGAGTAATAAACTGATTGGAAACATTTTTACACTAAAAATGAAAATGACGCCAACGAGCGCCTGAGTGGCGGCCTTTCGAAACTCTCTTCACGAGATCAAATGCAAATATGAATACGCTGCTTCAATTGCCTGTACACTACGCACCTCCTGTTGTGGTAGAAATAAGTATTGCGATCGGTATCTCGAAAATCGGCAGAAAAAAACCGATTATAGGTAGTTTTTAAATGTCGTCTCATGTAAATAAACGGAATTTTACATGCTTCATAACCATTGCTTTCAAGCTCAAACGTTGGAAAAGTTCAAGTTGAACCACGGGCTAATTCTAGCGCCAATTAGCGCCTACGGGCAAAAACAAAATTTTGGTCAGTTCTCCCGGACAGAACGCAGTATTTATATAAAAGAACTCAGCATTTGCCGCAATCAGAATTTGGTCTCTAAGACTAGTGTTTTCTCTGCCCGCCTTGATACAATTTTCGTCCCCATCGCGCTCATAGAAATTATGGAGTCTCTAGTGTCATGTAAGACAAACAACCTTAGAAAATGAAGCAACAAAAGAAATGTCATAAGACATATGTTTGATGCAGTGAATGTTTGCCGTGTTTAATTTATTTGTTAATAGCAAGTTTCAGTTATAAGATTCAAAGAGTGTCCGGCTTGGGATGATTTGAAAATGTTTCTTATATTAATTTTAAATTTTGAATATTGTTTATTTTGCAATAAACTATTAAAACAATGTCAACAAGACCCAAGAATAATGCAAAAAAAAAAAAAAAAATTTTAGCAATAGGGGGCAATAAGGTGTAAATTTATGCGCATCTCATGTATAACATAATAGAAAATTGCCTAAAAACTAGAAAAAAAAAACCATAAAATTTATTTTAAAACATGATTCTAACATATTTAGTAAAAAGCAATAAAATTAAATCCATATTAAATCCATTAAGTAAAACTGAAAACGTGTTGAACATACGTGAAATGATAAATTCATGTAGTTAGGCCGGCTCGTTTTTTGCAGTATGTGTGAATTATTGGCACCCAGAGAAAGAGAGATCAAAAAAGTATTGGAAGCAATAGTCGCTCGTAGCGATATTTGAAATTTTATTAAAAACGTATAAAAGTGTTCATGGTTAACAACAAATTAAGTAATGTGTGTTTGTTTTGTTTGCATCGAAATCGTTTTACCTGAAACTTATGAACTTATGAATTTTACGAATTTTGCGGACACAATTTTGCTAACATTTACTTCTTTTTTTTTTTGCTTTTTTAAACTTATTTGTTAACAAGTGTTAAAAGTGTTCAAAAGTTTAGTTTGTTTAACATCTGTGTAACTGATAGTTAGGAGCTTAATTAATCATGAAATCGTGTTGTTACTATCGGGAATTTTATTTTATGTTAAACAAAAGGCGGCTGAAAAGCCAAGTTAAAGTCAAAGGCACTTGGAACACTTTCCAACAAAATACGATTACATCTACAAAAAACAAACACGATTCTCTACGATTTTAGAGCTGAATGCTGAGGAAAACTGTTTGTTGTTTGCATGTTTTGCACGGCTTTTTTAAAGTCCTTTAATTCACTCTCAGTCGTAAGTTATTGACCAAGAAAAAAGGATCGCTTCAGTTTCCCAACTGTTGCGTACACTAATGCTTTCAGCTTCTGCATGGACTAATGCATGCGATCTTCAGGATTTAATGCAGCTTTACATATTGCGTGATACCCGCGCACTTCTTCGCCCAATATTATACGTATATGTAATGTTGTTATTTTGTATCTATATGTACCGTTGTCAGTCCGCCTGCTGCAGTTCTGCTGCTGGAATTCCCAAAGCCAAAAAATTGCAAACAAAGGGCAAAATTTAGTTTTTTGGATGTAAGTCAACGATCGAGTTCATTTATGGGCATCGTTTTTGCACCAGCTTGCTTCTGCAATAATTAGAACTGTAAGGCAAGCGAAATAACTGTAAGAATTTGCACATGTCAGCTTGAAAATTTCGCTTCGTCCAGTGGGAAAGCCGTTCTAATCAGCTATTGAGAGTGTACCACAAATCAACATAAGCCGCTTGACAGTGGTGAGACTCTGTGGTACTTACTATCTCCTTTAACATGCATAACTTTTAGATCAGTCCCTCCTACAGCTGCCAAGTCGTTGTCTAAATGTATGTACTACTGCGTACTTATTCTTCCAAATCATTTTCATCGCCATCAAAACTTAGATCAGTGGAAGAAAATTATAATGCACAATGCCACGATGATCGAGGAAAACTCGAATTACATACGACTTTGGCTTGATCTTCGCTCACCTTTTGCACAACATTCGTTCGATTTTCCGGTTGTTTTCGGGCTCCATGCGTAAGTCAAAGTGTCATCTCTTTTCATTTCATAAACAAAATTTAATGCAACCTCTTTGCTCAACAACATCACACATTCTAAACATCGACAAAAACACTTTATGTACACTCATGCCTTTAATGACGTGAAATTTGACATATGTGTCTGTAACAGTGCTGTCCATTTAGGAAAAGAACTGATCTGAAAGCATAAGTAACTCCATATTTGGGGTTGTAACCGAATTCGCTTTATTTTTGGGTCGCGGCATCGGAGTTGAAAGTCTTTTGCACCAAACTGCGGATATTAACGAAAGGAAACAACATTTAGTGTACGCTCACACTCTAGGATCAAACACAAAAGAAAAAAATATTTTCTTGAAGAGTTTAAAAGGAAACTTTATCAATTTTTTGGTCTCTCTCCTTATCCTTTTTTAGAAAAGAATTTCCGAATCTTTTGAAGTTCGCTTCAAATCAAGAAATCAAGCGAAGTCCTCTCAACCATTTTTGGAGTGAAACGTCTGTCAAGTGTAACGCTCGATGTCTCAGAAAGAATTATTCCGTTGATCAAGTTTCGCATTCAATTCACCGAAAGTCAACGAGTAAATGCAACGAACTTATTCGCGAACGCTTATCTAATTTTCCTCTTAGTTTTTAATTAATCTTCTTCTTTATTATTGTACGTTATTTATTTATTTATCTGTTTTTTTTCTGTTTTGTTCTATCATTTTTGTTTTCCTTTTTTTCTTCCACGCTCCCAATTTTTATATATCATGAATACATACATACATGGGCGTGCTCGGTTAAAAAACACTAAGCTTTTTATGCAATAAAACCTACGGTTAAAATTTTCGTTTTTAGATGTTTTTCTTTTGTTCTGAAAAAATTGGAGACGAGATAAAGCGAAAATTGGACGGATGATTTCATCCTTCGTTTCACTAGTGTCCCACGCTTGTGACGCTAAAAGTAATCATGCAGACTTTGATAGAAAAGTCTTTAACTCATCTCTCGGCGTTTGATCGCTTTTGCAATAAAAGATTAGTTACCTTTTTCCTCAAATTTGGAAGCTTTAATTTTAATCTTTCCGGAATAAGAAAAGCTTTAAATTTAACAAATTTACACGAGAACAAGTACGTATGAAATTTCAAGAATAGAGCAGAGAATAAATATAAGAATAGGTACAAATTAGAAGAAGTACGTTCAAGGTTGGTCGGCTGGAGCAGGCTCAGCTTCGGGCTTTTTCCTAGGTATGGGTACGGGAGGTATATTTATCGGTTCAGGTCGGCGTGGGCCAGTTCTAGTTCTCGGTGCAGGTTTCGGTGGAGGTCTGGTTCTAGGTCGAGGTCGAGGTCTTGGTTTAGGTTTAGGTTTAGGCTTCTTGGCTTTAGGTTTAGGCTTAGCTTTATCTCCAGGTACTTCCTCGGGCTTCGGTTTCGGACCCTCGTAGTAGAATTCGAAAAGAGGACGGTACACTGGTTTTGCTAAGTATTTCAGACGGCGTTCATGTTCACGCCATTGACGACGGTTCATGCGGCGACGAGGCGGTACAAATTCAATGGGCTTCTCTGGTATCTTGCAATGTGGTTTGGCAGGCGGGCGTTTAAGCGGTTTAGCTAAATTTAAAATATTAGGTGACGGGACATAATTACGCGTTGACGGCCGTATGGGAAAACGCATTTTTGACCAAAATTCTGACTCGACATCTATATGTTGAAAAGTTCGTGGTACGCGTGGGGGTTGAAAGGGACGTCCTTTATCATGGAAGGCATCGAGTTTAAAATGTATTTTCGGCGAATACGGATAAGCCGGCGGCGGTGGGAATTCATACTTTTTTCTCGGCTTTTTCGGTGTGGCCAGTTTGTCAAAATGCTCTAAAACTTTTTCCAAAGTCGGGGGCTCTTCACCTGGAGCCAGCTTTTTCTTCTTCTTCTTTTCAGGAACTTGTGCATCGGGTGCTTCATGAAGTTTTTTGGGTAAAGCATTTTTCGCCGCCCAATTGTAAAAACGTACCCAGTCACGTCTAGTCATTGGACCCCGTTTGGCCCAACGTGTGGGCTCCCGTTTCGTTAGAAACATATATTTAGAAAAATTGAACATTTTCGGTTGACAATTCTTGTCTACCCATTTCTGCAGATGTAAGGCCAATTTTCGGAATTTTCTAGCCTCCTTAGCAATATGATCAGCCAGTTCCGTGGCAGTTTTCGTCACATCACCAACTTTAGCTGTCATCAAGTCAACTGTCGTTTTCGACATGTCATTCATCTTCGCAGCATCTTTGCCCGACTGTTCATTATCGGCTCCTTTACCTTTCGATTTCTTTTTGCTAGTATTTGTATCAGATTTGATCTTTCATTTTCCAGATGCACATAGAATCGGATGTAAATATATTAATTTTATAAGAATACATTAGAAATGCATAGCGATATGAAGATAGAAAATTGAAAAAGAAAGAAATTCCCTAAGCTCAACGAAGCCATGTATTGGATTCCTACGAGTGCATTGCGAGCTTACTTTCGAAAAAGGATTTTTCTTTAAAATCAAAGTAAAACTACAATCAACTTTAACTTTTCAAGATCTGTAATTTGTTCGTCTTTGCTTTCGGTATATGTACCCACTGCTTTTGCACCAACTTAACCATGCTTTCTAAGCATCACATATGAGATGTCGACGTAACCCGCAGGCACAATTAGCACAAGTCTTCTACCATAATATATTTTATTTCCTTTTTCTATTATGCCCTACACTCTTACTGTATTGACTATCTCTCTAGTCGTTCTTTTTCTCCCCACTACCTCTTAGAAGTTGACTGATTTTACTGGCCTTGTCCCGTCAAGTCTCCTGCCAAATTTTCCTTTCAATTTGTGTTTGCCACAAATTACTTTAATTTTTTGTTCCGCTTACTACTACTCACTTTGTTCACTTTGACCGCTGGCTCAGTCCCAGCTTTTGCTTTTTTCGCTGCTGCCGGTCTTTGCATGATGGACAGTTAATCAAATTTGCTCTTCGATATCTCATAAGCACTCGAAAGCGTTAAAACAAATTTTAAATTTTAATTTCGAATTTAACGACTTTTTACGTACACGGCAATAAAAAACGCATCAAACTTAGCTTCACCGAAAATGGAGCAAGAAAAAATCTAAAATGGTTGTTCGTTTAGTTTTACTTAAAAAAAGTATTTATAAAAATGTGATTTAAAAAATTTTGACAAAAAAAATTTACAAAATCAATGGTTGAAATTTGTCATATGCACAGCTGTTTTGTGAAAATATTGAACGGATGAGAAAACAGTCGAAAATAGAAATGTCAAAAATAGGAATATTCACACTGACGTACAAAATAGAAAAAGGAAACTGTTAATAAAACAGTATTCTATGACTGCAGCGGTTCCCCATACGTTAATAAAAAGCAGAGAGCACATCTGCTTAGCATAAAAAATTGAAAGTAAAAAAATCCCCAAAGTGTGTCGTCATCTTATCTGCTTTTTTAACACATTTATTTTTAAAAAACATATCTATGACAAAACCCGTGACCGAACAAGCATTTTTCATCAGATCATTATCCAAAAATAATTTGAAATTGTGATAGTCGTTTCTTGGGGTGTTATATGAAAGCCCAATCTACGAACACACCAATCTACATGCAACCAATGCTTTGCTCTTTCACGCTAGTTATGCATATTTTTAGAAAAATGTCACACAAAATGACGTTGACAAATACAACAATTGAAAGTTAACACGGGCGGCGTGAAATGATTACCAATTTCATAGTAGATCTCGTTAGAATTTAAAAATTACTTGATATACACTTTCGTGTCTTATTGGCAACGCCTTAAGCTAAACAAGCAAAGACGGTACTCGTTCATTCGCATCACTTTGATCATCTCAAATACATTTCTGCTAATGAGTATTCAGAAAAATACACCGATATTTTATTACTTTTTCACGATTGGCAGACATTTTGGCAAACGCATAAAACGGGCGGGCAGCTTTGCGAACTGATCTTTGAGTGTAAGGTCGAGTCACAAGTAATTTAACAGACAGAGAGACTGACTTGTATGAATGAACTTAAAATTATGTCAATATCTCCTGTGCGCTATTAGACCTTTGATACTTATACTCCAATCTAAAACTAGCAAACCAAATATTTGACATGAAAGGCTTCTTATTTGATAAAATGTGTGGTATTCCAAGAACAGCGGAAGTTACTGAAACAATTGCTTTGGCTAATCGAGCGTTCATTTCAAAAGTATAAACGAAATCATAACAACTCTTTGTCCATCTTCGTGAGGAGCTACAAATGACCAATGAAAGAGAATTGAAGAACTTTTTCTGTTCAGCCGCGATGCAGTTAAGACTCTGGATATTCTCCGTTAAAAGCAACTTGTAGGTTTCTCTGCCAAACAATATCTCATCTCAGTCATATGTCGGGCAATAATTCCCGGGAAAGCAGTACTATTTTTAAAAAGTGCCAATCCTCAAATGATGCGGACTGAAGGTTCATTATAAAAGTTCTATTGGTAACACCCACCCGTTTTCTCATTTTTAAAATATTACAAAAAATTGAAGTTCGTGTCTTGTTGCCTCTTGATGGAAGAAATTAGCAGTCAAGCCCGGTATTAGCTTGAAAAGTAAGAGTGCGTAACAAATTGGCAGTAGCTTGTTGATTTAGACAAGAGTATGTTCTTTGATTACACCGGAAGACATCAAAGAATCTTTAAATGAAGTTACAAGAGACAGGCGGCACCTTGAACATATCGAAAGGCGGTACATTCTCCATTTTGCATGAAAATTTAGGCGTGAGAAAGTTGTTTTCCAAACGACTATCACAATTGAGCAAAAAAAAAGAATACTCCTCTGCGTAGTCACAGTATCACGTAGACAAAGTTGCTGTCGCAGGCAGCGTACTTTGCCACAGCTGATCACCAGCTAATATTATCTACTTGCAGACCTCATAAGCGTGTTCTAAGGAGGAAGGTTTAGACGGGGAGATGACGAGGTCATTGCGGAAACTGCAACGGATTTCGAAATTTATTATTATTATTATTATTATTACTATTATTATTAAAAACTCTATCGCACTTGGAATTTGAACGCACGACCATTGAATTGCTAGTCGAGACTCTCGCCTATTCGTCCACTCAGGCGTACAAATTAATATATTTAATGTACGTAAGAGATAATTTGGTAAAAAATAAACGACTGATACTAAGATTAGAGAGATATGGTGTTTCAGATCAGGAAGGTATTTTAATAATGACGAGGATTAAAAAACGTCAAATAGCTTGAAACCTAAAATGTGAATATGTACAATAGCATATACAAGGACTAAGAGAGAACCGGAAACGAAAAACTCAATCATGTTTAGAGCGAAAAAACATCGCTTGAAACAAGAACCATTTTCAATCGACTTTACCTCACTAGGCGAAACGTTCCATAATTTTACAGTATCAATAAAAAACAGTCTTGAAGATGTGGAATGTCTGTGTACTGCAGAAGCCTCGGTGAGCGTTGAGATATGCGTTCATATTCCCTCTTGTTGAAATGCCTTGAGGTGTGAAGAACGCCTTGAATAACTTTTGAAGAAGACTGTGTTGATGAACGCAGTCGCCTTCGCAAAAAAATGAAATGAATTGTTTTTCTGACTTAGTTCCACGACTTATTGATCTATGCATTGCATACAGTACACACACGTTTTCTGTCTTTTAGAGAAATGAATTTTTGAGAACGCATTCGCACTATTCCCCAATTTAGTTTTAAATAATAGTCATTTGTTGATTGTAACATTAAAAAGATTACTTTTGAAAACATCATCCAAGTCATTAAAATTCTCTTAGACGTAAAGAGCTTAACAACAAAGCAAAACTGCTTGTGCTTGCATCCTCCTTAACATACATTTGTACTTATAAATATGTATGCATAGTGAATGGCTTTGTGTATGGAATACGAACGGTAAATAGCATTTGAGTTGCGACGTTAGTTGGTAATGTTATATCAATCTTAACATACAATTTATGACTTATTTTCTATTAACTCTCTTGGTTGGTGTTCGGTAAAATGCTACTAACGCTTGACTAAAGATGGATGGTAGCTAATGGAGGAAAGAGGCCTACTTGTTCGTTTTATTGCAATAAGTCTTCATGCTGTTATTGTCATTTTTGCCAACGGCAAAGTAAGTGCCTACAAACGTGCACGTTGAGCATCCAATTGCATGACAGAAGTAAAACATTTTTGTTGAATTTTTATTTAGATTTTTTTTTCATTACAGTAGTTTCTTAAAGCTTTCAGGTTGATTTTATTTTCGGCAGGTTACTGTTACTGTTGCCATTTTATTGATTTTTTTACTCGAACCATTCACCACTGGAGGGTTATGCCAGTCTTGTATATAATATGTAACTTAAATATATTTATCTAAAGCACCCCTTGAAGTGCTTGTATTTTGAATCGTAAAGTTTTGGAAGTCGCGAAAAATACGTCAAATTAAAAACAGTTTGAAACGTTTGTTTCGTTTTTATACGTAATATATACATATACATATATGTGTATACTTTTCAGCAATCTAAGTAAATATATTTCTCATGCATACAAAAAAAAAACGACAAATTATTACTTTTTGCTTTACACAATAACGACCTCCGCTGCAGTGTAATACACGCGAGTTTGTGTCCTTTCAATTTGAGTAGGCCTTAAAATACCTCCTAAACCATACTATATGCCACAATGAAAGTATTAAAACGACTCAACCGATGAATTGCCACATAAGCTTCTCAAGTTTGAAGTCAGACACAACAAATTCCATTAAGTTGAATAAGTTGTCCACAGCATAGAGCGTAGTGAGTTTTTTACTTAATCGTTCATCTACGTTCGCCTGTCAAGTGGACATAATTAAGATTGAAGGTGCGTAGCAGATATAGATCCTGATTGATTTCTCCAACTCAAATTCAATTGTCACAGCATTCTCTATGACTATCTACTTCACCACTTATAAACCCAAGTTAGGGTGGTGGAGGAGAGTAATCGTGCGATCATTGCAATCGTTTCTTCGTTTTTCTTTTACCCTAAAAATTTTGAAATAAACTCGACTGTCAATATTTCGTATTAGAATTGGAATATTGTAATCAATCATTTCCATGCAAACTCTGCAAAAAATATTTTCCCGGATAACTTGCGAGGGTAACCTATGACATATAAACGTGTGTATTTTCTGTCAGGGTATCCAAGATTCGTTCCAACGCGCATATTTCTTTCATGTTAGCTCAATTATATCGAGAGAGACTTGTTTTGCTAGTATTGGTGGTTGTCATAAATGTTTTATCAATATTATAAGATATTATTTAGGTTTCTAAGTCTATGACTTTAGCTACCAATCTTTTCTTGTCTCTTTTTGTCTTTTCAATTTTCCTTGAAAATGTTAGTAAGCAATACGGTCAATCAAGCAAAATGTTTAGCTACCTACAACACTTTTTTACTTTTATATATATATATATATATATTATATATATATATATTTTTTTTTTTTGCTAAACTAACTTGTGTTTTAGCATTTTATTAACGTTACACGATTTTCAATAATAAAATGTCAGGAAACACAAAAAAATGTCATCAAAGTTTGTAATTGGAATGGAATGTAAACGAAAACGATGTGTATGTAGATTCTTTACAAAAAGTCAACATGACAGCTTAAACATTTAAAATAAAGTAAACAATTTAAATAGCAATTGCTGCGCGGGAATACAAATAAAAAAATTCTCCCAAAATAGTCGTTTTTTTTTTTGCTTTAAAATTGAAGTTTTCCTCAAATTAATTAAACACTAATGCTGTTTGTTCGGCGTTGATTAACAAATTCTACGTTTGCTGTGGGCTGACAATTTTGCAGTGCGAAGAGATATACATCTTACCGCTTTCCTTGCCACGTGTACTGTTTTCAATCCACGCTAAAACGCAGTTGCAGGCCCAACTTACTTTTTTAAATGAAGAGATCTACAACTTACCGCTTTCGCTGCCACGTCTTCTGTTTTCAATCCACGCAAAAACGCAGTTGCACAGCCAACGTACTTTTTTCAATGAAGAGGTTAAGTCGTCAAAATTCAATGTTATTATCGCCATTTTATGCGATGAAATCATGTTTACAGGGTTGGTTGAGACGTGTACCTATAAAAGTACACGCGTACTATAGTGAATATTGCTGCTGTCAGCTAGCTTTTTGCCTCACACTTTCCATTTAAAAAACGATAGTTGGATTAAATATGGACAACAAGGTAACTAAGATCGTGTTTCCGAAAATGGCATGAAATGAAATCTTACAGGAAAGTGCTGATGCATATTGTGAGAGACTATAAGAGAGTTGTTAAATATTTTAATAGTCATTTCGCACGATATTCTACAAAGATTACAATAAACCGTTTTTATCCTTCTTTTTTGTCTTGTTCCTTGTTGTAATAAAACTCATCGCTATTTGAGAGTATAAGGAGAGTATGAAACAGACTTTCGACTTAATTGTGGGAATGCAAGAAATATTCAGCACAAAGCTCTCAATGTCGTACATATTGTGCACATTAGTTTTACATACTATAAAATAAAAAATATTTTTTTTTTTTTGGAGCATTTTGATGTTTGCATATATATACACATAACTATGAGAAATTATGAAAACAAAAATAAGTTTATGTGTGAAACTTGTTGGAGTGTACCGAAAACGGCGCACGTGGTGCGTAAGCGGCACACGCTCATGAGCAGTTTGGCGGAAAACATTCTAATGTCAATCGCATTCATTTGAAATGATGAATGGCATAACATTTCATGTCTTGTTACACGATAAATTTAACATTAAAGGTGTATGTGCAACATTGGAAATATTAGCTTAACGCGTGCAGAGCAAACAAGCGCTTGGATTTCCTTGCTGGCATGAACTTCCTGTTCTTTCCTATACCTATACTCGGCCATTATATCGAAATGCATAAAAAGAGACTTTGCAGATGCCACAGCAATATGCACTATCTCGTTTTTGCCAAGCGTTCCCATCTCCCTTAAAAAGCCTAAATATCTGTCGGTTTCATGGCCGAATAACTCTCGTAAAATAGGTTCTTCTCGAAAAGTGTCCTGTTAAAACTGTGAAACTGAATATTTGTTTTGGTTAAGCCATATGTCATAAAAGAACATAGTTTTAACCCACATTTGCACCCGAATTGTTGTCATTGTAGCTGTAGACATGCCCCAATCATATTTCACTGACAATTAGGCAGATTTCGAGGTTTAATGCAATATTTGTATTAATCGCTCGTTAAGAGTGAATGTATTAAAGCTGTAGTGGTAGAGAATAAAGATATGAAGCAGGTTTCAGCTTGTGAGCCTTCAAGTGAATGGAAAGGAAGACTTGCTGTCCAAAAGACTCACAAACGGACAGAGTTACATACACTCAGGAGATCAAGACGCTCAGTATTACGCTTATGGGTTCTTCGATGCATTTGTATGCTACCAACCTTCGGTGGCTTGAGGCTTAAGGAATACAACTTTCAATTTGTTTTTTATATACACAGAAAATTTTAAAAGCACACGATTTTGTTATTTTCAGCTCTGTTTGATGATTTTGGCAGCTTCGGCCATATACGACGACGTCATCATCCCCGCGGTACTAAACGCGGGCGACCACGTGGCAGTACACGACGCGGCACATCTACTAATAGTTCTTTTGTAAGGGCTGCTACATCACCGGGGCAAACTACGTTTGTTGGATCCATAAATAGCAACAACAACAACAACAACAACAACCCTAGTGAAGGTAAGTGCATTGCAAACGTATTAAATATTTAACGCCTTACTTCCGCTTGTTGTTGTTTTGCTAACGCAAACCGCGTAAAATTATTTTTTATATAGATTTATGAAAAACCACTTAAGGCTCTTTGCAGTAAGTGAGCATCCTCCACATAGCCTACTGACTAAAGTGTGCCCGTCTTTTTTAAGCAACCACTTAAGAAAAAACGAAAACAATAAATTCTCCCCCCATTTTTTCCCCTGTACTTTAACTCTCAAGTGCATTAAATCATTGTTCATTTTAGCGTTTCCGCTCGGTACGTGACATGACGCTTGTTTTAATCATTCAAAAAATCATTTAAAAAAATGCAGGAGGAATTCTTAAATTATTTTCTAAAACACTTTTTTTTTTGTATTGGAAGCCTTAAAACAAGAAAGAAGACAAAAGAACACGCTCATTAAAAATTTAACACTTAACTTCAATTCGTAAAATGTTATCGTTAGCGATAATGCAGCGAAGATAATCTCAAAGTTACCACAAATATTTACCCGATATAATCTATTAGGAGAAAGGATTTGCTTGTCTTACCCAACCATATTCCTTTATCCGTTGTCTACGTGCTTGGACTTGTTAGAAATGCACGCTTTAGATCCATTCAAAATACGCGCCGAATTTTTCTGATGATCTCTTTTATAATTAAATTGACGCTTACATTGAGACACACAGACGTTTGTACTTTGTTTAGCCATGCCTTAGTAGCTCCTTAAATTAGTTTTCAAAAAGAGTGACGTCTTAAAGAACTTGATTCTCAAGTAAAAGGTAATGTTGAACGCCAGAAAGAGTCAATTGGTGGAATGCAAAACAATGTTTGGCCAATGATCGATTGCAAGCTAAAAAATGGGGAGAAATGATGGTAGAAGTGAAAAGACCATGTTATCTTAGATTATCTTCTTCCCTTCTCTCCACCGGAGTTGACTATCCTTGCACTGGACGTTGGTTATGGTTTTTGTCCGATTATTTCGAATAAATCTTAATGAGAGTTGATTTAAAAGCATTTTCTTTTATTGTTGTTTTTGCTGTTGTTGTAACAAATCCACCAAAAATTTTATATGACATTTCCTATTCGATTATGCACGTACCATGTCGATGAGTATGCATGTGCGTGTATGAGACCGAGTGCGTGTGTGTGTGTGTGTGTGTGTGTATGTTTGTATGTATGCTTTGGTGTTCATTGTGTAGTAAACAGCTGTCATTTCAAACAACGCGGATTATACAATAGTAACAACAACAATTTAATTTAATTTTTGCACATTTTTCACAAAAAACTACAAAAATTGCACGAAAAAGCAGCAGTAAAGGAGAAAAAAATATTAATAAATTCATTGCAAAACACGTACCGCAACATTTTAACGTTAATTACATAAATCGGCTTAAATATAACGTATATACATATGTATGTATATATATATGCATGTATGTATATATACGTTTGTATGTGGTTGTGTACGCACCACGAACGAACATATTTATTTTGCACTGTTCCATCGAGGACAAACGGTAAAGTGAACTCGCAAACATTTGTCATTAATTTTAAGCGTAATCATGACATACGTACAGAAATACAGTCAACAACAAACAGTAACAGCAACAATAACAACAGCAATAACGACAACGACATTAAGCGCATATAACATTTGACTGCTTGTGTGTAAAAGTTTTGTGAGACACAGACTAAGATAGTATGAGAGTAGTGCTTGCATGTGTGGTGTGCGCGTGTATATGTGTGCGAAGAAAAAACCACAAAATTCCATTTGATGATGTTCTCCCGTCGCTTGATTTTAAATGTAACCGCGCAATGTTTCTGTTTTTTTTTTTTTTTTTTTTTTTGCTTTAATGGCTTTCACGTATTAATTACCAAATCAAATACATAATTACGTAAATAAGTATGTGTGAGATGCTGTAAGGATGACGATTGCATTTCCGAGTTATGTGAAAGTGTATGTGTGTGTGTGTGTGTGTGTGTGTATTGATACAGGGATGTGTTTAAATGCGTTTATGGCCAATTTCCGTTATATTTTAATAAAACGTGATATGTTTTATTAACGGCGCATTACGAGCATTGCGATAATTATAAGGCGATTGCTATGCTTTACATTAAATACTCACATGTGCAATGAACGTGAATGTGCTTGTATAACAAATGAAAATTTCTGTTCAATTTGTTTTTGTGTTTTTTTATGTCCCTTAGATGGTTGTGTGACCACATTGCAAACAACATCGCAGCCTCTGCCAACCTCTTCTTCCAGCAACGTGGATGAGAATAATATTTTTACACCCACAGCATTACCAATGCCAGTTAAACGAGGCCCCGGCAGACCACGGTTGAAGACTGGCGGACCTATCAATCAGGGTCTGAGAGGCTCCCCACGTACGCGTAAACCAATGGGACCGCTTGTGGTGCCTTTGGGCAGCAGCCCCGCAACTACACCCATTAATCGCAGTCCCGCCATTAGTCCGGCACCAAGTCCGGCTCATTCAGAACGCGTTGCGAATGCGAACTCAACCGGAGCTGCTTATTATCAACCAGGAACTGAAAACGTGCATTAATGTCGTAATTCGATCATTTTTCCTTTTCTTCCTCTCCTCTGGAGGAATCGATTATTATTTATTCTTTAGTGTTAAGGATAAGCGTAAAGTATACCCACTGTTCCTAGTTTTAATATCACTTATTTAAGCTGAAAAGTTACAAAGGTTTTTTAGATGCGATTATAACAAAACCTTTTCTTCTTCGTATTATAAATATAAAAATTTTTCAAAATCATTTTATCACAAAAATATATAAAATTTTCATTTTACGGGTTTTTGTGTAAAACGGTTCTAAACGGTCCCTTAACGACTCGTATTGAAGGTAAAATACTATGATTTTTAAACGAACTTGGTTTGTTAGGCTACAGAGGACAATTAATTTAAATTCATTTCTCCAAATATTGAGATTAAGTGCCTTCGTCGACTATGGGTTAAGAAAACATCGTCTTCTTTTATATATTGTGTGTATTTATTTATTTATTCATTACATTTATTCAGCTCGTTCTTCTATTTTGTGTACTTTCCCTAGCACTGAGTTCTCGTTCAAGCGCACACACGTCCTAGAACCAAAGGAAACATGCGTACCTGTGAGACTTACCACCGCATTCTGCCGTTTCTGGAATATTGCTTACAAAATCGCTTTCGTTCCGAGATATTAAAATAAGATCTGAGTATTTTCCAGGTACCTCTTAAAGCCCAGTAAACTGTTACATCCTACAACACTTGTGGTACAGTGTGAAGACACAACGGCTTAAGAGAGCCGTTCCTTACGTTATACCGATCTATTTAGAATCACTTCCTGATCGTCTGGTGTCTGTCTATATACTCTTGTGTTCAATCTGCAGCTTTCTGTAGCTTCTGCCACTTTTGACATATTTGAATGCATAGTTTAATGCACTGACGCAATTTAACCCAAGGACGAAAACTACTGAAAAAGCTTCTGATGGGTTCACTTTTTCGAACACTCGCCATACAATGCCTTATTTTAAAAACTTGTTTAGGTGATCAAAAGATCTAATTTTCAATATTTCGTTGCGCAAATTTGTTCACGGTAGTGACATAAAAATTAAACGAATGTATTCTTCTATCCCGGTTCATATAAGAATTTTCATGAATAGTAAGCAAGAAGAAGATATGATTTTTAATATTTTGTGATGAAAATTTAGCACAAAACTTTGTGGTAAGGAATTGAGACCTTAGAGATAGGTATCTTTTTTGTATATCATAACACATGTAGTGGTTATCACGCAAGCCCTTGTATAGAGGGAAAGTTTAAAATTTAGTTTTTTATGACGCAAATTGAAATATAAAATTCTTGGCGAATAAACTGAGTTTGATAAATTTGGATCGCGTCATGTAGTGTTTCGAGCATCCTCCAATATGCGGGCTTTGACGAAAACTATGCCGTTGCGTCAGGTGTTCGAATAATTGTACTAGACGAAGTGGTGTAGAATATCTGACGATCGGACTTGCCCTCCTGCGAAACCGTTACCTATTCTGATTCATTCTCTTACTTATTTGTTAACAGTTAGCCACTTATGATAGGAATCTAAGCCTTTATTACGCTAAGAAGAAAGCAACCAAAATAACAAATTGTTTTAAGCTAAGTCGGAATTTCGCCTTAAAGTGTCTCTTTTCTCCACAATCTCTTCGCCCAGACTTGGCTACGATACCTTTACTTAAACACAATCGTACCCGTGTTCATATTTAGTTACTTTACTAATTGTTTTTAATTACTTTACAAATATTAATATGAAATATTTGCAACATGACAACAACATTGTAAGGACCACAAAGATCGCATTGTTGATAAATTTTCATTTTTATATCCGTCACCAAATGATAGAGATATGCTACGTTTGTCGTTTCATAAGTAACGCCCGGCAACATGCGAAGGATGACTCCCAAGGTATATTTATACTTATTCAACATTAATTGTGTACTTATAAGGTAGTGTCCGTCACTAAGTCTACACCTGTTAAAAAACTAAAAATGAATCGAGAAGGTACAGAAAAATATAGTTTCTTATGCTCGGAATTCGGAATGGAGCGGCCTGTTAGAACGCACGCAATCGAAAAGGAAGAAAAAAACTCTACAATTTTCATATCATTTAGTGATGGAGCCCATGGTGGTGATGGGTGTCCACGGTTCGCACTAAAACGAATGCAGTTTTCGTGCTTACTTGTCATATTTTTATTCTTTTTCTCAAAATTATAAAAAGGTTCTCATACACTTACCCTCATACTTGTCTTCCATTTATGCAAATTAATTATACCACAAGTCATTAAAGCAGCAGCAGCAGCAGGAGCAGCAGCAGCAGCAGCGGCAGCATTTACAATAACAGCAACTTTGCTAACTGCCACTAGGCAACATGTTGTTGAAACCAGGTACATATTTTTCTAGCAAATATTTATATTTATCAAGTGAGTGTTTGTTGTTCGGTTGTTTATGTTTTATTTTTAGTTTTTCTTGTACGAAGAAAAATGTTGGTTAATTTGTTAAAATGTTTGTAGATTATTATCGCCTAAGCACACACATACATACACGCACACAAACAAAGTAAATAGATAGAAATAATAACATTATACAAGCCGGGAGGGGGGTAAAAGGAATCTTTATCATGTGTGTCTGTGCCTCCACTTTAATCTTTAAGTGTGTTCAAGCTAATGTGTGCTCTTAGCTTAGCCACCTAAAAAGAGAAGTATGAGTAGAAAAGAAAAAAAAAAAATAAGAAAACTTTGATAGACTTTCTGCTTTACGCACTTAGCCACACATCCAAGTCTATATAAGGTATAATTGTTTACGTTGCCGCTGCCGTCGCTTCTTCTGTCCGCTGTAACTAATTGAAAGTTAAACACCTGTAATCAGGCACCGCTTTCCTATTTTTTACTTCTTTCTATTTTCGCTGCAAATAAATTACTTTAAATAGCAAATCTTTAAAAGTATTTAATTACTCGTGTTTTTTAAGCGGCTTAACTGCTTATGCCTTTTTGTTTTTTCTAAAACACTTATTTCGAATTATGCAATACGCAATCGCTGTGCTTGCGATACATTTTTATAAAAGTACGATAAGAAGACATGAGCCTTCGAAATCATTAAAACGCATTTACATTAGAACGCATAGACAGACAAATAGCGTTATTTGAAGTAAAGGCGTTTATCGTTTTTTGCATTTTCACAAATTCAGTCTTTCGATATAATTCTTGTAAAGATATCTTTGCATGCTTTGGAAACGCTTGACCCTTTGGAAAAGATTGACCCCAATCTTGTAAACCAAGGCGGCAATAGTTACATTTCGGAGAGCTTTCTTAGTGGAATAGAACTCGTTCTAAAAAAAGACTTTTCCTGTTTATGTATGAGATAAGTTACAAATTTCGCCCTGTAAGGATAACTGTCGGTTTGAGATTTTGGCAGTAAGTAAGTTTTTGTATGATGGCACGAAGGGAAGCATGTGCTTATACAGCGATTGAAACAAACATTAACCAAAAGGGACGGTGTTTGGTAAACTGGGTGCAGACAATAGTTTATCCCGTTCCAGTATAGTCAACGTTTTCTCTAAGAGATCTTCAATAGGGAATCAATGCCTTCCTGGACAAGCACGACGTCATATATTTTGGACTAAAGCCCCAATTTCCAAGCTCAATTGGTTTAGTTGTAATTAATAGCGTTCTTTATTGAGGGTTCCGTTATATGGAAGTATAGCTTATCTCACAGACTTGGCTCTATGGTCGATGTGAACGGATCTCGTGTCTGTGTCATGCTCCTTTATGCTTACATCGCGTTGATTCCTTACGAACCGTCACGCTTGATCAGCAAAAAATAACGCTCCTTGCCAATGGTATTTTTGTCGCCACATTTTTTTTTGTTGCCTTAGAATATGTGACAAGAAGATCCGTATCTTAGAGAAATTTTTTCCTTGAAATTTCGCGGTTATTCCCGAGGCGCTCAACAATGATTGCCTGTGCTAGGAAAAAAGTTTCTAGTTTCTCGAGCAGCAGACATCATTAGCGGCAGAGTTTCAAACATCTGCAACTGAAGTTTTGTCAACTTTTAATGTATTTCCAAAACAACCCTTTTTTATTAGTATTAAATGTACACCTAAAGCCTCATTCTCATCATTGGTATTCTATTACTATTCTTTGTATCCGATTAAAAAATCGTTTATTATATGAAAAAATTTCCAAATTTGGAAGTTTTTGATCAAATCTCAAATTTGGACTTTCATTCATGCATGTTTGAGTACTCAGTTATAGTCATTGATAAGCTCTTGTGTTAACGACGACTTCCATTCATTTCGTGAATACTTCACTCATTCAAATTCAATCTGTCAAGTAACTTAGTTATGGACAGTTTTTTTCTTTTTTTTTAAATCAACTATTCAAGGGATGTCCCTTACGCTTATAACAAGGTATTGGCCAGAAGTACGGAAACGGAAAGAAGTGCGGAGGTAATGGCAGGATCTTAGGATACTGACATTACATAGCCAGACGCACATGCTTAAAACGACACTGATGTGTACACTTTAAAGGTTCTCCGAAGTTCCGTTTCGCTTGTTGCACGATTTGGGCCGTTCTTCGGTGCGGGGTATAAAGATAAAGCGCTTTGTCTAGATGTAATCACATGTTAGTGACGAACCGTAGCTTTTTTACGATTGCATGAGAGTTGGGTTTTTTTAGGTTGCTCTTTGGGGTCCCATCATTTTCGCTCATTACAGGAGACAACGGCAACAGTTTCTCCAACTTATTACATTTTGAAAATATTACATCGGCTTACAAAAGCAAACTATAGATCACTAGCACATCTGTATATCTATGATACAATTTTTTTCGGTCGATTATAACATACACTCTTACAAATGCTGTACTTTAGTTATTGATGGATTTTTCGAGTTAGTTTCCTATTGTTTTGTATTATTATCCGCGAGTTTAGCGATTCGTAAACTCTGCTGCCCTTGCACTTCTCGTCATTAATATCGTTTATGTAATGCTTTTTAAGCATACCGTCGGAAGCCATTCATCAATATGAAAAGTTTCTTGCCTAAATCTTTTGTTTCTAACCCTTCTGAAAATTCATGATGAGCTTTTTCACAGCGTATGTCGAGAAATCAGTAAAAAAAAAACAAAAAAAACAAAACAAAACAGTAGAAATTCATTAAATTTCCTCTAAAAATGCGCATAAGATATGAATGAATTCAATGAAAATATGTATTCACACTAGTAACCTTAAAGTTAATTAAAACAAAGGCGAATAAAGGCAAAAGTAACATAAATTTTGGATAAGAAAAATTATGACTTGCTTCCCAACATATGTATGTAACAGTAACAGTAAAACTTATATAAAGAAAACTGTTCGCTGTAAATACAAACAGAAGTTTGGAAATCTTGCACGTTTCTCAAATTAGTTACAAACGAGTGACTTTTGTATATACAAATATATATATAGATGTATGCGTGACATGTTATTTAAAAACCGTTATCGAAGTAGATATTTTTCTTCTTTTTTTTTTTGTTTTTGGAGGAAGAATTTTAAGAAAAGATAATGTTTTGTAATAAGAATTTATTGGATGAAAAACTAAAAAAGGGAATCAATGCAATAAAATGTTAAAAGTTTCAAATTAACATTAAGACAAACAACACCGACTATCAACCTTGAAGTTGAAGTTGGTGGCGAAAAGAAAAACAAAAAAAAAAAAAAAGAATAAAAATGAGCAAAAACAGGATGCGTTCAAAGATGTAAAAATGAATGGAGTGACTCTGACGATACGATTGCAATGCATTTCATAGCATAGCATTGTCGCCAGTAATAAAATTTTAATGAATTGTTGTTTACTGCTGTTGATGTGTTGTTCTTGATCTTTTTTCTACTACTGCCTGCTGCTGGTGCTGCTGCTGCTGCTGTTGCTGCTGGTGCTGCGCTTACTGTCTGTATTTGTCTCTTGCATATATATTTATAAATTTAATGCTTGGTTTAGACCATCGTTATTATTATTATCGTCAACAAACAACGTAAGCAGTTGCTTAACCTTAAAAGTATTGACCATTGAACAGCAATATCATTACTCGGACTATCATCGCCGTCATCTTTATTATCATTAAAGCATTGTCAACAGATGTGCAAACTTGGTTTATAACTTGTTCCTCTGACGCGAAGACAGCAAAAACTAAAAAGTTCTTTGCCACTAGGTAGTATATCATCGTTGCGGCGACATTAAAATGTACCTTACTATACCGTAACGTATTCTATACAATTGCTTAGTGGTTTGGTTGCTTCGTCGGTTGACTGGCTGCAGTTTACGCATCATGTTTGCTTGTCATAATTGTGTTTTTTTTTTTTTTTTGCATTCTGTCCCCTTTCCC